>JBBMOE010000033.1:5898733-5991233 GCA_037975065.1 Chaetodon trifasciatus
GTGTGTGTGTGTGTGTGTGTTTGCGTGTGTGCGCTGATGTGTACTTACTGTGGTGTCCTAGTTTTTGCCTTGCAGTCTTTGAGGTCAAATAAGGAGCAAACTTTCCACATCGTGTAAAGAAGAATAAGACCCATAGGCATGCAAGCACACTCAACACACACATGCACACACACACAAACTCCGTCATGCTGTCAGGATACATATTCATAGATGCAATTAAAGCAACATCATCTTCCACATAATCAATGACAAAACAAAGAGGCTGCCTGTTTCCACAGGTCCTGCGGGCCTGGGAACACACACACACACACACACTGTGGACAAAAGCTTGTACATTTGCACAAAAACACACAAACGCACACACAACAACTTAACCCAAAAGAAGTCTGGTAAAGTATTAATGTCTCATGAAACAAAGAGGAGAGAGGGGTGTCACATACCATCACCAGAGACAGGTCAGCGTACGATGACACAGCCAAGATGGACACCACAGCCAGGAGGTGTGTTGTTACCCAACATACATCACACACACACACACACACACACACACACACACACACACACACACACACACACACACACACACACACACATTCACAAAGAATTTATTGTGAGTGAAGCGCAGACATCATGGGACCTGACGTGGGCCGGGGGTTTTCATCTTATTGGCCTTCACATGCACTCTGGTTGTCGTGACAACAGCTGTCCCTTCAGGACACTGGCAGCCTGAGCCTGGCATGGAACCGGGCTGTGACACTGATGACGGACTTGGAAACTTTTTAAACCTCCACGTGGATTTGACTCCCTGAAAACCATTTCTAGCAGCTGGTTTTTGAAAATGAAATCTCTCCTCGAAGGAGGTGACTGCGAGAGCTGCCAGCTCCTCAGACGCTCTGGACATTCGGCGGGATGAGGATTCAGCATGTTCATTATTCTGAAATATGAAAGACAACCTTGAATAATTTAGTTTAAAAATCTAAAGAGGTCTTATTATGCTTTTTGGGGTTTTGTGCATTTAAAACATCTGGAAAGGGAGCTTTTCTCTCCCACAGAAAACGCTGCTCCTGAACTACCTGAAACACCTTGTCAGCAGTCCAGCCTTTCTTCTGTTACTTGTCTTCCCGTCCACTATTGTGGTGATGCCAAGTTGTTTAAATCCTACCTTGGAAGGAAAAGTTATGAGCAAAGCAGACAATTTCTCTGTTGCTGGCTGCAAAAAAACAACACAAGTCTTTATCTATTCCCAGCATCTGAGAACAGACGCAGTGGATTGACTTTATTTTGATGGAAATGTGATGGAAAATGTCTCCACTATGACTGGAAAACTGTGTGTGCATTTTAATATTACTCTGCTGGGCTGCTTTGCCAACGAGAACCTGACACAGTACAAGCTGAAGAATGGATCAATACCGGCTGTTTTGTGTTCTATTACTGTTTGCTTTGTTGGTTAGTCTGTTTATCTTGCCTCGAGCATGTTGCACGGCTAATGTGGCTACTTCCACAATTTGGGAGGGGTGTTGGACTAATTTCATAATATTGAGGGACAGTCAAGAAAAACTGTATGAACGATAAGCCTTATTTTGACTATTGTTATGTTATATGAAGAGGTCCTCACCAATACTTGAGATCTGCTTAAACATGTACGATGCTGCAGTTTTTATTTTCAAAGTGGTGCTGTGGTGATATTCACAGTGGAAGTGCAATTAGCTGGAAGCTAAAACACTGGCAGAGTGGACGGGAAACATAATGAGCGGTGCCTGCTTAGGCCTGTGGGAACTGACCAATCAGAGCACACTGGGTTATTTGGGACAGGGCCTTAAGGGAGACTTGAGCTAAAACGGGGTGTTTCAGGCAGAGAGAAAAGTGGTGTTGCAGCAGTAGACATTACAGACCTGTCAACATTGGGATTACCTCTGTCCACATGTCCCTTACATTTAGACAAGGCTACACACAGTGAATCCTAAAATCACCACTAGGCAACTGCTTGCTTTAAACTATCAGAGCAACAAGGATTGGGTCAACTAGTTCCTATAGAAAGTAACAACTTGGTTGAAAGTGAAATGCTGTGAACATCCCTGACTTGAATAAAAGAAAACACAAAAGGCCATACGAGTGTGGTGCTGAGTTTAAATATGTATTACTTGAAGGATATGAACACATCCCTTACACATTATGCTTCAGTTGTGATTTTGAGAGAGGCTGCTGACAAGTGAGACAGTTGGTAGGAGAGGCTGTTTACGAAAATGGATGGCAGAGATAGTATAACTACAGTCATTGGTGGAGCTTATTTCTCTACCTTTTGGGTGCGCTTATGCTTTGCAGATCTGTTATGCTGGTACTCCATCCTTCTCACATTCATCCATCTTCTTCTTCTTCTACTTCTTGTATTCTTGGCAGGTGCTGTCTGAGCAAAGACACTCTGGAACAACAAGATTACCCATTTCAAACTACACCAAAGGTATGAAACACTTCCTGTCTCCTAAGTGGGCACTGTTACCCCACCAAGTCTCCACTGGGTATAGCAGTAATACATTATTGATGTCCATGTCAGAACAATACATTTTCATGAGACGTTACAGCTAATGTTCTACACACTGCCCCTGCCTTACTGAGCTTTTAAAATAAGATTTATCTCATTTTGATTGATGACCTTTGATTTGAATGTTACCATCCATGATGGTTGCTGTAGCGTGTTCAGCATTTTGAACAGATATCTCAAGTATAATAAATATAAAAACAATATATTAAATGCATGTAAATGTCACTTTTATATTCTACATCTATGCAACTCCCTGAGTGTGATTTTCTGCGATTTCTGTGTGACGTTTTCTGATTTCTTTAACTTCAAGGTCCAGCATGTGGGATTAAGTGGCATCTAGTGGTGAGGTTGCAGACTGAACACCCCTCACCTCACCTTCCCACCTTCCTGGGCTACTGTAGAAACATGGCAGTGCAACATGGTGGACTCTGTTCAAAAGGATCTCACTCCTCATTCTAAGGTAACAAAGACAAAACAATGCTTGTTTTCAGTTGATTATGTACTAATAAATATAATTATGAATGTCATATTCCATTTCTGCCAATAGATCTCCCTAAATCCTTCCTTGCACTGGGCTTTATCAGACAAATTGTGTCATATTTTGGGGCAAAAAAGTAGCCACTAAACTAATGTGCACCATGCACTGGTTAGTTTAGTAACAGCACAACTAGCTGAAAAGTTGTCTTGATTGTAAATTTCAGTGTGTATGTGTGTGTGTGTGTGTGTGTGTGTGTGTGTGTTGCCTTACCTCATTCCTTTCCATTTTGCTGAAAATAGTCCCATTAAAAGGTGATTCTGCTGCCTCAGTGTGTGATTCTCCAACTTGGATAATGAAGCCGCAGGAGACACACATTCAGAGCAGAGTTAAATCATTTCACACTCTTTTTTTTCCCCTCTCTCTCTCTCTCGTCTCTCTCTCTCTCTCTCTCTCTCTCCCTCTCACATACACACACGACACACACACATGTATAGGAGATACGCAGTCTGCGATTGGAGTTAAATCACTTGACCTCTGACCTCTCTCTGGACCAATGAGAACATCCTCGACACCCGGGTACAGCCCCGACGACAGCCTATAAATAGCAGGCAATTTAGAACAAGAGAGGAAGGGGCATCTCAAAGATTAATGACTCCCCTCTACATGCATTTTACTACTTTTTGTTCTATCAGTCTTATCTCCTCTCTTCCCTCCCACCTGCTCCACTTTGCTATCTCGCTCGCTCTTTTTGTGTTCTCCCAGCACTGCCTCTTTCTCCTCTTGTCTTTGCATGTGTTGACTGCTTTGTATATCTGTGTGTGTGTGTGTGTGTGTGTGTGTGTGTGTGTGTGTGTGTGTGTGTGTGTGTGTGTGACAGTCTCTGTGATAGGTAATTTTCTCGTGATTCAAAACCTATTCTCTATACAGTCTCTTCTTTGCCTCCTTCCTTCCTATAAGGTTGCGCTCATGGCGCTGCTCATGCTGATTGCAAGGACAAATAAGATGCTAATCTTCTTCTACCTTCCACAACACATTTCCCCACTGGAGTTTTTTTTTTTTTCTATAAAACTTGACTCACTCAGGCAAGGTTTGCTGAGCATGTAGCCTGGTTTCCACACTCATAGACAGACACCTGCGAGTGTCACCTCACTACTCACAGCTAAGTGCTTCACTCAAAGGCACACACTGATTCACTCTGGCAATCCTCCAGCAATTTTTATTTCTCCAGCCATTATTCTCTGTTACACTCAGGCTCACATTCAGAAAATAATATATTAAATCAACCTTAGACCTAAGAACAAGGAAAAGCTCCTTTTGGTGTCAGTGTAAAGTAATGGTGACATTTTGAGCAGCCAGTAGCTGTTTTCCTTAAACTTGCAACACTTCCAACACATAAGATAAGATAAAACCTCATTGATCCCACGCCAGGGAAATTGACTTGTTAAGCCAGCAAGTATTAAAAAAAGCTGCCTGTACACATTGTGAATGGATGAGCGATACTCAGTGATGCAGGGATTTCTGCTTCTATTCATACAGGGTGCAACACATCTAATACAAGAGCTCACCTGGGAGTCTTCTGCTCCTTTTCAGCTTTGCTGCTAATGAAGAGGAATCTGTTTTTGTTGTGATCATGTGTTCACAAAACTTGTAACTCAGTAAAGTAGGAGACAAAAATGGAAGCAGACCTGATCGGAAATGCGGCTGTGGAATGCAGACGTGTGCGAATTCAAGGTTAAGCAAGAAAATATAATATCTGACAATGTCAGGTTCCATCAAAGTGTAGTGTTGGTGTGAACTTTTGATACGATGTACTGCATTTCCCTTTTGTATTTTAGACACCGGTATGTGATTTTGCTGGTTGTACATATTGGGGAGTATTGAGAACCGATCTCTGTTTGGAGCATGCATTTGCGGCTTTGTGACCAACTATAAGTGACTAAGTACAAGCAGAATAATCCGCTGTGAAGAACATACACTCAGAATAGAGAAACTGGTAATTAGCTGTGGTGTCATGCATTATTTCTTGGTAACCACACAGCTTGTTTTCTTAATCCAAGTCTCTGAGGCCCTGAGAACAAGTACAAGGTACAAGGTTCACTTATTTATCATTCTAAAACACAGCGTTGTTCAATGGAATACAAGTTGTACTCCTTTTATGCTACTTAGAAAACAAAGCAAGAACTCACAAAACTCCTGTAGTCATCAGACCTTATGGACAACTAATTCTCTGATACTGCGCTCAGGGTTCACTGCATTGCTGCTGTTGTTGTTTTTTTTTTAATTCTATGAGGTGGCTAATCTCATTCACCTGTCGTGCACGTCTAACCAGTCCCTGATTAGACAGCCAAAATGAAAACAGCTCAGCAGAATAAAAGCCCAGCAGCAAAGTGACTTCAAGGATCTGATTTGCAGACCGGTGCTTCAGACAAACCAATTGTGCCATGCCAGCGGAGCCCCTGGCTGCTCTCCAGCTGCTCAGGTCTTTGCAAATCACAGAACTCTGACCCTGCAAGCGCAGGCAGTGTGAAAGGTTAAAAACAGTGCTAAATACATCTGCAAGCTAACAGAACATATTTAATTGGGAGAGGCTCAAAGCATGAATCGGTCTTTGACTCGGATTAAAGCGTCAGTTGGCACACGCAAAAAATAAAAATAAGAAATAAATCAAAGCATACAAAACATATTTCTCACTTGCATCTTTTTTGCCCTGCAGGTAGGTTTAGTTTATGTGTGGAGGCTTTCCCATCCCCAGTTCTAGTAGAAAGTGACAAGATTTTAACTTGTGGAACTCCAAACACTGAAAAATCCAAACCCATAAACACAGGACATTGTAATTTTTGAACAAACAACCAATGCTTTTGTTTTCCTGGTGCTGCCAGGCTCAGAATAAAGGGATGCGGGAAGGGTGGAGGGGATGTCAGAGATGGTGGTTTTCTGTCACCTTTGTTTAGTGTGACGGGGACCTTTTCTAATGCCCTGGTGTGTGCATGTGTGTGTAGCACGTGTAGCTGTGCTTGTGTGTGTGAATACACATGAGAATGTGAGAACGTGCCCGTGCACATGCACACACATCTTATCTGTGTATCTGTGTGCATGCATGCACTTGTGTTTGTGCATGTAGGTGTGTGGGTAAGTGCGTGTGTATTTATGTGCATGTGGCTCCCCGCACCTGCCCTCTGGCCATGGCTTCATTAAACATTTCATTAATGTCAAACATCGTTTGCACCGTCACATTAAACTAGCGCACACACACATACACACTCAGACAGAGACCCACCCACATACACAAACAACATCAGGAAAAACCGAGGTGACACGTCCACAATGAGATGACAAAATTAGAGCTAGGCCCTGTAAATTACAGTATCACACACATCTGCACAAAGACCCACATTAAAGATCTGGTGTGTAGGATTTAGTGGCAACTAGCAGTGAGGCTGCAGATTGCAACCAGCTGAATACTGCTCGCCTCACCCTCCCATGCCAAGTATGTAGATGAACCTACAGTGGTGGCCAAAAAATGCGAAAAACATAAAAAGCGTCCTCTAGGACACACAGACACGTGCCACGCACATTTTTATCACAAGTAGCAAAGAGACAAGCTTTTGGCTGGGTGTGCATATTTGTGGAAATGTGTGTATTGCTTTTTGCTTTGAGTATATACTGTGTATGACTCAGTTCATCTATGTGAATGAAAGAGAGTGAAAAAACAACAGAAAACAGTGGTGGATGGGTGGGGCAGAGGTTAAGAAAGCAGCTTCAACACTGCCAGTGATTCATATCTCAACAGAGGAAAAGGGAGGGAAAAAAGAGGCAGACAGCGTTTTGAGTAAAACACAGAGAGAAGGTTAAGTCAGAGAAGCAGTGAGGCAGGGAAGAGATGTCACTAATTCTGGTGTTTACTTGGTGCTCTGCCCTTTGGTCTTTTAACATTATTAAGGTATTGATCGTTAAACATACATGTCCATTTGCTGTCCACTTGCATTGTATACACACATCACCTGGCTTCTTTAAGGCTGCTATAATCAATATTTTTATGTCAACAATGGATCACATGACTGCTTTGAAAAAGATGACCGTACATTACCTGCACAGCACTTTGCAGTTTTCAGTTATGAGTTTCACGGCCACTGGAGGGGAGGGTGAGGTGAGGATTATTCACCACTAGATGCCACTAAATCCCACACACTGGACCTTTCAGTTACTTTCAAAAGGTCATAGGTCTGAGGTCATAGACTTTACAAATGGAAAGGAAAGTTGGAGAAAATAACCCAAGTGACATAACATGGCTCGTAATGGAATGACCAATTTGTGATGGAAAACCTGCAGGACAGGACAGGGAGCGTGAAAGACATGTCTGCCTTTGACAGGTGACAGTAAGTCAAGTAACATTACATTAAGTACATATATACTGAATCTCTGGACTCCTCTTTTAACATATTTGTTTGCTCGTACAACTCTATGTCTCACAGATACGAAAATGATTTTGCAGTCAGTCCTTCTGTGGTGTATTGATCATTTAATGAGAGCAGTGGCTCAACTCTGTCTATTCATGAACTTGTCACTTGAATATCTCTCTTTTCACGTACACACAGATTTCCACGGTGTAAGCAGAGATGGAAAGGCCTGAGTGGTGAAAACTGGGAATCACAGTTGTGTGTCTTGTGGTGGTGACATGAATTGCTGAGGTACATCATTGTCTAAGATAACAGTTACAACACTCACACAGTTACTTCCACGATGCAGAGACAGCAGGTTAAGATGAGCAAGCAGGAAATGGAGTCAGAAACAGTCAGATGTACATGTTACGTGTACGTTATCGCCATACACATTTGCTGAGTTAAATGGAAAATCCTGAAATGGTTCACAAATGCCAAACTTCACCCATAAATGATTCAAATTGACACGCAAGTCATTTAAATTGGCTCTGCTAAAACCAGACAGGATACAAAGTGCTGAAGTGGCAAGAGGCCCTAATGAGGACGCTAGTGGCAAGTGTGTGTCCGTGTGTGTGTGAGAGAGAGAGCGAGAAAGAGAAAGAGAGAGGGAATTCTTGCTCTGAAGGGCCAATTGCCAGAGCTTTCATCATTGAGATGGAGTAAAGCCATACAGAGAAGCAAAGACTTGAGTATCTAAAGTCTTAACACACATCGTTTTTCCTGTCTCGCTTTCAAAATTCTTAGAAGGAAGGAAGAGACCCCGTAGCAGTAGAAAGAAAATATATACAGACAGAACAAGATGTCAGCTAATCAACAAATATGCTTCATTTAGCAGTTTTTAATTCATTGCACGGGAGGATGATAGAGAGAGAAAAAGAGAGGAGGAAGGTTGTTTGTAGAAGAGGCTTATTGGGCCAAAAAGGCGAGCTTACACAAAATGAACAAATGTGGGATTTTTAACGAGGGCCGGCGCTGCAGTGCATACAAATGACTGGATGTACTGTCTGTACTCAACGAACCTACGTCTTCACCTCACTCCATCTCTGCGTCAGGTGTCCATGAAGAGGTTAATTTTCCACTCCAGTAACAAGCTCAACTGATGACAGACCATCTCCCGGGGATTTTCTCGCCCCCTCGGCCCCTCGTGCCCTCCAGGCTTTATTTAGTATTTAGCATTAGAGAAAAGTGCTGTGATTAAAGGGAAGTTGAGGTGGGTTTGATTAAAGGGGACATAGAGTGGTCCTGACTCAAGGGTTTATTTTTCTTTTCTTTTTTTTTTCTTTTTTTTTGGCTGTGCTGATTAATTGGGATATTTCTCATTCCACTCCTGGGGCAGTGGCAGAATGCAGCGTCAGAGTTTTCTTTTTTTTCCTTAAAAATCACAACCCACAGAAGTGAGCTTTCGGAACCATTAAGGTGCCGTAAGTGTGGCTGAAATGCATTGTTGAGCAGATGAAAGACAATCAATAGTGGAAAGGAGGTGGCTGGGGTGGAAATGGAAGAGATCCATATTCACTAAGTAACAGAAAGTTTTTAAAAGTCCCACAATATGAAAATGGAGACCACATTTTTCACTCTTTTTCATGCCAAATAAACAAGCTATGTATACAATTTTAGTGCAGCAAAAGTGCAACATAAATTCCTCATAACTATGCGACTGAATAGATTGACATGACTGTTGGAGAGTGACAGGCCTACCGGACCTTCGTTGTCACGTGAGTAATGTGAAACGCTCGCAGTTTGCTTATAATTCATGTTGAACTCAAGTGTGTGCACATGAATTTATCCAATCAAATATGATTTGGGGGTGACTGGCTAAAGCTGTGCATCATATAAAACTGAATGCTTAGCTATTACGTAAGTTAAAGACATGGAAGAGGTTGGGGTCATCGGTGATTGGGTAACACCTGAGAAGCTTATTATGGATATGTGACTAGCAATTGTATCAGGGTGGCCTTGGCCCCCCTTGACCCCCCCCCCCCCCCCCGAATTGCAACCCGGCCATACTATATTATTAAACGCATATATCACACTAACCTTTGCGATGGCTGGAACATCTTCTCTTTGTGGTGCTGGTTTGGTTTTGAGCGGTCAGGCTTGAGCTGAACTGAGTGGGTCGGATCAAATGTCTCAGAGGTTCCCTGTCCCTGCTCTAACTGCTTTTACACTGTGGCTTTAACTACCACTGCTACATGTTTTTTGCCTTTTGATATTAGTTTATATTTCAATATAGTGGAGATTAGCTAAAGCAGTGTATGTCACAGATGTTAATTACCAACACCTACCTACATATGCACACGACTTCAACAAACACATGTCTAAGGATACTGAGCTGTACAGCTCTCCTTCAGTATGACTGCCAGTTGGAATACAAGATCATTTGCAAAAAAGATGCTTGTGTGAATCAACCTACACCTGTTTGCTTGTATCTTATCTGTTCAGCTAAATGAATACGTAAACAAAGCAATATTGTAAATACGAGGTTTTAAAGGAACTCCACAACTGTGTTCTGCTCCGGCCTATGATTATATGTCCAGTTATTTCTTTTTTTTCCCTCTCTGCATGTATCTATATTTCTACTGATTGTGAGAGGGGAGTTAAAAGGTCAAGCACAGCAGACTACTGCACAGCAGAACCAACGCTCATCCTGACTATGTCTGAGTCGAACAGTCCATTACAGCCCTAAATATCAGAGGGCTAGGCTAACATTTAGAGGGCCATATTTATGCATGGGTACGAATGAAATGACCTTCAACAGGCGTAAACAAATCAGTGAGTCGATACCTGCCACAGAAGACACAACACAAAAACTATCCAGCATTTGAAAAATAGTTGAAGCGAACAAATGTTAAGTCCGTTACAGCTTTATATTGATGTTTGCAAACCACTTTGGTCATTGTTCATGTGATGTGTATTGACTGTATGTATTTCTGTAATGAAGAATCCAGATTGAGTCACAGGTAGCAACATTTTATACTAACAAAGCAACAAGAAGAGTGATTCCTGGATGAATAGAAAATGTGTGAAATTGCACCTGATGGGCATTGCACTACACTTCAGCTCCACAACCTCACATCAATTTATTAGGACCTGACCATTGGTCCGAACAGCAGTAGGCTAATGGGACAGCTAATCTACTGACTTGAGTGCTCATTGGTTTAGAAGACAGACTATAAAGAAGAAAACAAAGTTGTCAAGCCTCTAAAATTCCAAGAATGAGTTTTTAGAATAAGCTGATGCATACTGGGTGAGTCATGAGTGTCAGATGCTGTTAAATGTTATAGTCTACAAGGTCTGACAAGACACCAAGCAAATAAGCAATAAAAGCTAAAGACTGAATTTTAGGCACCAAAGTAAATAGAGGATTTTCACAGAATGACCCAAGAACACAAGATGACCAATTAGAAGGAAACACTAGAGAGAGCAGGAAGTAAGAGAGTGAGAGAAATGGAACGAGGAGCTAAATGTTGAATCTCTAATTGGTCTGAAGTAGGGAGTGTGTGTGTGTGTGTGTGTGTGTGTGTGTGTGTGTGTGTGTGTGTGTGTGTGTGTGTGTGTGTGTGTGTGTGTGTGTGTGTGCGTGTGTGCGTGCGCAGGTCTTGTATGTGCAACAGTAAAGCCGAGTAATTAGGTCTGAGAAAGCCCCTCATTATAAAAGGCTCTTGCAGCTGTTGTAAATTAAAAGCAGTGGCCTTCCAGAAAGTGCCGTGCAGCAGTAATACCACCAAACACTGGCTCTCACTGTGTATCAAGTTCAGATGCAGTCCAGCGAGGGGACAGCATCCCTGATCTTTCCGAGAATGCCACCGAATATGTCACCTAAGACCACGCACGCAGCACCAACAGCACTTTTAACGCTGTGAAGGACACACTTCGAATGTGACACCTTTGGAACTAATTGCAGGGTGTTTCTGCTCCTGCAGGAGATCTTTTATCATGCAAACGGTGCGGGCGGTGCCGTAGCGCTGATTTTCTGAGGAAACATTTTGACATGTCACAGTGCAAAGCACAGGTGTAAATAGCACAACAAAGATAATCACAACAGACACTAATTAGTATGAACATTTTATGCATTATCACTCTAAATTTACATTATATTGTATTCATTTGTCAGATACTTTTATCCCCACGGGACAAACAGCAACATCAAACATCAAATTGGAGCATATTTGTTAGACATTTGTAGATTGACAGCATTTTAAAAGAAAATATGTAGCATGTTATTTATAGTCTGCTGTCCCCATCCATTGGACACTAGTGCTGTTGTTCCTGTACAATGTGTCAGTAATGTCACTGCAACTTGTCATTTTTTTCCCGCAGCAATGTCACCAACACATATTCTTGTGCATTTATTGTACTTGGCAGATACTCAGGTCCTGGTGTCCAAATTGCTTCAGCAGCTCTTACCATATATAGACATACAGTATTTTGGCCTGAATCCCCTGAAGCAATGCAGAACCCAGAGCCTGTAGGAGTGCTGCTGAAATACACACTGCTGGGATGTCGGTGCTGATTTTTCATGACAAATATTGCACAAAATATCCTGTCAGTAACTGTAACAAGACTGACTGGTGGACATTCTAGAAACAACATAAAATCTAGTTGGATGCCATGAAAGCAATGACACTTTTTAAGCTTAATTTTTTTCATATTTATTTTTTCATCTTTCTCCCTGTTGTGCAGCTTCAGAAGTTCTAATTCTGGTACGACATCAAACTCATAATTCAGCATCAGCTCTGGTGTCATTTATCTATCATCTGATTTTCTACTTCTTATCAATTTATATGTCCACTAACCTACTTTAGATCTATGTTGTGTGTGTATTCACAGGAGCCAGTGTTGTGTGCATACATTTTGTAAAACAGTGTGATTGTTTGGTCCCATACCATAAGGAAACATTTTACTCTTTTGCCACTTCTGATTTCAGCTTCCACTCCTATCTTAAATTCATGAGAATACATTCAATATGATGGACACACACTTATGCATTAAGCATGTATGCTGAGATTAACACACTTCTTCTACTATCATGAGAGCATATGGCACAATAGTAGTCGGGTGTAGGATGACTGCACAGTTTCAGGAGCAGTGTGAGTGGGTGTGTGTGCTGTAACTACACCTATGAATAGGAGCAAACACTGAAGGCATGCATGGTTTAACGCATGTAAGCTTAATGTAAACTGTAATATGGAAGGGAACTGAAGTGATGCTCATACTTAATAATGTATCAACTTGTGCGAGACATTAGGTATTCAGGTTAAGGCAAGGCCATGTGTAAATAGTTAACCAGTTTTTTATGCAACAACTGCTTTTAAGTGATTTAGTGAAGAGGCGTAACGAAGGAAAGGAAAGAAAGGAGCTGGGGATTCAGAGAGAGGACAAGCAATGACACCGCTAATGGTACAATCACTGTGTTACAATCTAACTCCTCCCCTGTTGGTGGGCCTCACCAAGATTTTCAGTGGCCCCATCTGGCCACCCTTAGGAAGAAATTCTGTGGGCACCACTGAAGGGAGGAGGAAAAACTGAATGAAGGATGGAAATAAGCAATGAAATTTAAAGGAAAGCACAAAAGAAGAAAGAGCTATTGAGACATTGCACATAGATACTAAAATGCAACAAGAAATACATAAAGGACAATTCGGGGGCATGTGTGATGGATGGAAGGAGGGCTACAGTAAAAAAAAAGAAAGGAAGGAGGAAGGAAAAGAGAGAACAGAGGAAGAAAAAAGACAGACGAGGGCAGAGTAAGAGAAATTAAAAGGATGGATGGTTAAGGGTGTTAGAGCAGCAGCTGTTATTACAACAGTATTTATGTTTTACAGTAACTGCACAGAGGAGGAGCAGTGGCACACACACACACACACACACACACACACACACACACACACACACACACACACACACACACACACACACACACACACAGCAGTCACCTAGCTCCAACACATGTTCCCTCTTAACTTCTAACAGTCCCTTGTGAACCCCCGGATGGTACATTACAGAGTGCACCTGACCCTGTGAGTGTGAGTGTGTGTGTGTGTGTGTTGACCCAACTGCAGGCCACAAGGGTGTGGTTAATAAAGGATGAGTAGAAGGTTATGTCAACATTCTGTGTATTGATTTCTCCTCAGGCTCTCTCTCTAACCTTTTCACTTACAGCCTTTTTAGCCTCCATCACTCCTATTTGCCTCTCCTCCCCTGTCCTCTCCTCTACATGTTCATAAACACCAAAACACACACCTATGTAAGCAGCATCAACAGCTGAGTGCAATCAGCAGTTCATCAGACTGTAAATGTGCCAATAATTAAAATCATTATCAAATAAATATGTAACACTGTTATCACTGCGGCTCAATTACACTTATTTTATTGTTTAATTAACAGTCATTAACTGTAAACACAGTTTTGAGGTGTATTAGTGTGTGTGCATAAGCAATTTTATCTTAAGACAAAAAAAAAAAGAGTACACACCTGTGTGTGTGTGTGTGTGTGTGTGTGTGTGCGTGTGTGTGTGTGTGTGTTTACGTGTATTACTCATGTTGTGGGGACATAAAGCTATTAAAACAGTCACATTGGGGACTTGCCCTGTGCAAGTTCCCATAATGAAAATCATTAAATTTTAGAGGTAAGACTTAGGTTAAATGATTCTGTGTGTGTGTGTGTGTGGTGCTACATTCATAAATTACTAATATGAAATAACACCATGAAGCATGTTGACACATTTGTAGATGATTAAAATGAATCAGTGAGCCTTAAAGAGAAATCTTTCCCATAGATTTATGTAGTTCAATCGTGAATTTAAAGCTGTAAAAAAATCAGGGTGTTCTTTTCTCAGGCTGTGTCAATCATCTTTGATGGAAATGACATGAAGTGATGAGAATCGTTGATGTATTCCTCTTGAATGAGTCTAAACAAGCCACAGAGGTCCACCTTCTGGACCTTTTAACATCAGCAGTGCAAGACTTGAATGATTTAGCTTGACTCATCCCATTCCCTGTGAGTCTGGATGAGTTCGCAGCAATAGCAGGTGACAAGGCAGACTCAGCTCAACATGAAACAGAGGATGCTTTGTCATGTTTTAATCCCACCCTGTGTGGCAGGATTTTGGTTTTCAAATAGCAGAGAGAGCCACTGAAGCCCACTTGAATTGCATTACAACTAAAGTACAAGCAAAGTCTTGCTTAAGGAGACTTTTACAAGACACTTTTGACCTTTGACCTTTACATCATAGGGCAGCTTCACCTCTGCTAAGCATCGGGACAGTCAACTAAATGGATAGTCTTTCAATCTGTTTAAGGGACAGGCTTCGTATGATTAATCGTCTCAAACACGTTATGTAACGTCTGTGAGCTGTTCTATATAATGCGCTGTGGAGGTGCTGGGTGTACATCAATCTGTCATCACTGCCTCCATTCTGAGACATGAGCATAATCACTATAAAAGAGTGAGACCATCAGCGAGACAATAGGCAGCGTCTGGGTTTCTTTATGCCTCAAATTAGAAAGAGTGGAGTGTTCTTCCATCCAGGCAGAGCTAATCGTTCACTGAAGCAAAAGAGAAAACAAATGAACACAGCAGTGTCAGGAGGGTGTGTGTGTGCGTGTGTGTGGCCACAGACGTTACTTCCATTAAAAAAAAAGAACACTTTGTTAAAGAAATAAATGGCTCAGAGCGATCTGATCTGTCTATCTATCTATTGTTACACTGCAAGTGTTCAATCCATGGTGCATCGGCACTCACTGACATTCACTTTGTGTGTGTGTGTGTGTGTGTGTGTGTGTGTGTGTGTGTGTGTGTGTGTGTGTGTGTGTGTGTGTGTGAACCCTGAGCTCTTTGAAACCATTACGCCGTAGTGTGATGAGAGATCTTGTATCAGAGGAAAACAGAAAGATATAGTAATGGATGTGAAAGAAGGACACGGAGTACTTCATAACAGCTCGTCAGCGGGCCTTTAAGAGATTTATGACTTGACGATGCAGATGCGCTCGAACCGATGGAAAACGGGAAAGGGGGTCAGCTGTGATGGTCATTTTCACGTCAGAAGAAGTCACTGTTGTTGGCAATCAGCCGGCAAAGAGAAACAATTTGAAAAAATCTATTTAGGAAATAACGTGAAGAGAATTTCCTTCATCAAAGTGAGTGCGCACTGTATGTGTTTGTGTGTGCACGCCTGTGTGTAAGTGAATCTTTCACCCTAAAGGCTTAGATGGAAACTGATGGACAAGATAGAGGGAGCGATGGGAGAAAGAGGGGGAGGCATCAGGGTGTGAATGCTAATAGTCTCCTAGCTAAGACATCCACAGCATCTCATCTATCTCTTATCCTTGCCTGACTCCCTTTCTTTATCTCTCCTTCCCTTTCCCCCCCTTCTCTCCTTCTCAGCCCCATCCCTCCTTCCTTGCACCAACCTCTCTGATTTCTCCTCCACCTGCTCTTCCCTCCCCTCTCATCCTCCTTCTCTCTCTCCCCCCACTCCATCCAAAGGCCTCTTTTCTATCTCTCCTTATCTACTTAATTTCCTCCTTCGTCCCACCGCCTCTCGCATTCTTTTTTAACTCTCTTCAGAAACAAACACATTAGCAGAGATCAGAGAGGGAATCGCGTCATCTTTAAGTCCTACACCCCCTGCTGTTGCCCAGCAGGGAACTTCACAGTGCAACATTTGCGTGTGCCTTTTTCTGTTAACACATGATTAAGCATGTTCATGTTTATTCGTGCCCAAAAATGCAGAAGTTCCAAATGGATTGTGTGGGCTCTATGCATTTCTGTACGTGCATGTGTTTGTGTGCCCTGAGACGAGGCTCTACAGCACTCTCCCATGCTGCAGGCACTGAGCAGAGAGTGGGGGAATGTGCTTGCCACTGCAGTAAATGAGAAAAAAAGGGAGGGGGGGGGGGGGCGAGAAGTGCTGTAAAAGTTGCTGAGGCACACAAAAGAAAGGAGAGAGACAGAAAGAGTCTCTTATCCTTAATTAGAGTTTCCGCCTCTCCCTCTTCTTTCGGAGAGCCAAAGTATGAACCCACTTTCCATTTTTTCTTCTTCTGCTCCGTCTTCTTAAAAACATTTTCCCGATTCACTCGGAGCACATCAGACTTTTTTTTTTTATTTATTGTTTCTACTCCAATTACATGCACCCTCTTCTTTTTTTCATGTTCCCTTTGTCATCCAATTTGTCTTTCACAAGGGTGGAGCGGTATAGCAGCACTTGAACTGTATTTTTTTTGTGTGTGTCCCAATTAGTTTTGTGTACGTCTATGCTAAAATAACCTTAACTGATGACGCACTTTCTAAATGTAATCAAGTGTAGAAATACAACATGCACACACACTCACGCACATGCGTCGTGCCTCTGACAGTGAATCTACGCCTCAGCTCTTGTCTGTGGAGCGTGGCAGCTGATGGCTCATTATGGTGGAGATATATGCGATCCTAAACCTCATAGACATTAACCTTGAAGGAGCTGAGATTTATTGTGTTTTATTCTGAAATTCTCCATGCGGTGCTGCACCTGCCATACATGCATACACTCAATCATGCAAATCATAGATGCACACACACATGGACACACAAACAGGGTAAGCACAAAAACAACAAAACAAGAATACATAAGCAGATGCATGACCACACGTGTGTCTGTTAAGAGTGATTAATTGTTGTTTAAAAGCTTGTTGTCACTTGATCCATTTTGAATTCTCTTAATAGAATATTAATAACTGAGAAATACTGGGAAACAGTCATTCTGAGTTCAATCAATAGTTTCCACTTGGTAGCTTCCTGGCCTTTCAGACGGAGCAATTTACTTCCCAGCTAGCCATCGAGAGAGCTGCTCAAGCTTCTCACAGGAATGCTCTATTGAAAATCAATCTTTTGAGTATCAAATACTCCTCTCATGTAGGGTTGAAAGGTGGCTCTGAATGGGTTGTGGCATTCTCCATCATGGGGGACAGCAGCTGAAGTCGGCCTAAATTCACAGCAGTTATGATGGATACCAGTTGTCACAGCAGACATGGCAAGAAAATGTGTGAAAATGGCCACAGAGACCACTGAAGCACCTTCCTTTGTATATTCCATTTCTCTGACATGGATCTGTTTAGAACATGAAAATATAGATCAGTGGTGTTATGCTGCAGGCAAATTGTTATTTTTACACTGGTTTATTAAGTTAATATTTGCTGGCTCGAGCCAAAAAATGTATGTTACAGATGTAGGAGCTGTATCAATCTCATCTAATATTTCCTGAAATGTTGAACTATTCCTTTAAATAAAAAAAACATTTTGATATGTTTTGAGACAATTTTGTGTGGCTCTGGATCCCAGTAGCTCCAACAAACAAACTAAAATACAAAAGTGTTTGCCACTCGCTCATCATTGCTCACTCCATTTGGAGTGTGTCACGAAAGTGCATACCCTCTATTGCAGTGATCGCCAATTGGTGGTCCGTGGGGCGCATCTGGCCAAACAAAGCTTTGCACCTGGCCCACAGAATATTAACGAATTCAGAAAATGCATGTATAAACATTACTCATCAGTGGAAAAGGGCCAGTCTGTCCTGAGAGTGATCAATGATTAGCTTGCTGACCCTGGCAACGAGCCTAAAAGTGTAATGGTGGTCTTAAAGGTCCAGTGTGTAGAATTTTGGGGGATCTACCGGCAGGAATATAACAGAATGTTCATTGCTATGTTTTCATTACTGTATAATTACTCAAAGTTGTCTGTTGTATGTGGCAGTCGGGCTCAAAAGCTGATGACTTGGAGAAGCTCTCACCTTGCTGGAGTTAGTGTCAGGGTTTACAGGACGACGTACAAAACACTGAGTCCTTCAGCAAAGTTTACACAGCTCCTGTACAATCTATAACTGTGACACTGACCCCTCAGTGTGGCTGCTGTCAATGCTCGATTGACGACCTCAGCCTCTGTGTTTATCTGAGAAGAAATATGGTCGGGTCCATGTTCAGGTCACCTCTGCCTTGTCAGTTTGTGTGTGTGTGTGACAAGTGCAATCTCCTCTAATCACAGCTTTAGGACCCCACTGTGGACTTTAGGTCTCTATTAATCACCATGACAACCAAGGAAGACAGGAGTGAACGTGGTGGGACGAGGCCAGAGGGACAGACTGAGGCTGGCTCTTTGTTTCCCCTTTCTGTGCATTTGATTGCCGAGGTTAAAGTTCTGATGGTCTGTCCATCCATCTTTCACGTAAAACACACTTCATCTTTCTCTGAATGAACTGCCCACTGGGTCTTAATTATAAAATGGCAGGACACTGAACTGGCACTTTATGTATGTTTTTGTGGCCTCACCAGCAGTAGTCGATTTTAGGGGAGATGAGGGGGTATGTCATCCCCACTGTTAGTAAAATGACCAAAATGCATCCCCCTTGTTAACCTGTCACCCCCCCCTCTTCATGCTCTGGTAGCAGACAGAGTTCAGGGGCAGAGGGGTTGAATGTGCTGTCTAGTCTGCCTGACTCACTGATCCTTGATCAGACTGAAGTTTGCGCAGGTTAGAATCTATGGCTCCGACCATGGCTCTGAAATATCAGCAGCCTAACTGTGCTGCGTATTGATAAATCCATGGTGCTGTCCGTGGTGCTGAAGAAGGGGACAGATTTGTAATTGCACCTTTTTCTTTCACTCTTGCCTTCTCACGGTTTTGTCTTGGATCTATAATATTCTCTAAACTACTATAAATACGCAATTCTATACTGTATAGTGGAATATATATTCTATAGCAGGGCTTCTAAAAGTCCAGATCTCAGTCCGGATGGCAAGTTAATCTGCACCCAGCC
Organism: Chaetodon trifasciatus; assembly: GCA_037975065.1. Classification (NCBI taxonomy): domain Eukaryota; kingdom Metazoa; phylum Chordata; class Actinopteri; order Chaetodontiformes; family Chaetodontidae; genus Chaetodon; species Chaetodon trifasciatus. Next base: position 5,917,981 of record JBBMOE010000033.1, read on the forward strand.
CATAACTGAGGTATGCCCATTTGGTGACCCGCAGGCCACATCTGTTTTACACAACATTAATGAATTCAGAAAATGTGCGCATCTAATGTGACTCACCAGTGGAAGAGGCCCAGTCCATCCTGAGAGTGATCATAGAGCAGCTTGTGAAACCCCTGGTGATGAACCAGAAAGTCCATAATTCACAGTTCACCTATTCTACAGAGCTAGATATTCTCCAACTCCACCCTCTCACCTCTGTGGATCCACCATCAGACATCTCAGCTCCCAAGCTCACCATTCCCTGGAAATGAGAACAGTTCACTGGCTCCCACTGACTACGGGAGGTAAGCATAGAGTTGTCGGAGAATCACTAAGCTTGTCTATTAGATATGAGAGGTATCACTGAGTTATTTTCGTTGGCAAACTGTTGTATTGATTCTGAAATTGACCAACTGAGTTTGCTTCCTGGGATCCTGAAGAGGATTTTTTATCTGACATAAGGTAGCTTAGCTGTGGGTTTTGCATTGAGCACTAACTGCCTTCTTGGCGGATGTTTTCTAGTTAAATATGTAGTTTTCACTATGATTTCCATGCTTTTAGGAGTCTGTTCACACTAAATATGGAACAAATACACTTTGTAAGAAAGTGAAAATATTAAACAACCTAAATTAAGCCTAAATATTTTTACCATCTTACCAGTAGCCGGTCATATTTCACTAACAGCTTTTGCAGTAAATTGCATTTGATCTCATGGGGTAGTGGCAGGTCTGGGGAACAAGAGAGAGAAAGGACAGGGTAGGTCAAAAAAAGGGAGGGGTAGAAAAAGACAGAGAGGCAGTTAGAGAGGAAAGGGTGGGTGTTAATAAGATGTCAAGTGTAATACGCCCACTGATGTTGAAGGCCTTTGTCGAAATCTCATATTTTAGAGGCAGCAATTGAACTCTTCGCTCCAATTACATTTATCAGCAATGTGTGAATCACTCTCCCTCTGTCTGTGTGTGAGTGGTTTCATTAACTCCCTATTTTCACTGTGTAAGATGTGTCACTATACTGTAGACTGAGTGCTTAGTGAGTACACCTGCCAGGCTCTCTGTCTCTGCTGAAATTACTCACAGTGAACTATTTCCAGACCATTATGCAGAATAAGCTCCACTGTCGACGGCTACAGTAAACTGAATTAATTTTCAAAGCAAACTGTCATTCCCTCTATTCTACCTCTGGCAGAGAGAAAGATGCAGTGTATGGATAGACACACACATGCATACACAGAAACATGAAGATGATTCATCGCCCCGAATTCTACACGTGGTTAAAAATGCTGGTGTACAGCTGAGCTCAGATATTGTGGAGGTGCTCTCATGTTGGCAGGACTGCTCTCTGTACTGAGAGAAAACTTCAGAATTGTCAGTCCAAATGTCCAGTACACCTGAACAATCTAATGCAGCTAAATACAACAGCTCAGCCATAAATTCATGGGCAAACCATTAGAAATATCCCTCAATAGGATGCAGTTCACTATAAAACCACCATGTCTACGATCTCGCTAATAAACATAGCTGTGTTAGGTATTGTAAACTCATGATCCATTCAGTCGTCCTCATGTGTTATTAACATTCCTTGTTTCATTAATTGGACCATGGTCTTTCCTTAATCTTAATCTGTGGTGGTGAAAAGTGAGAGCACCTCTGGATTATCTCCATATGTGTGACACTGAGCGCTTTAGGTTATCAACAAGCAACAGCAACAGCATTAGCGTCACTTTGAAATTGGCCCCACCCTGAGGGAACCAGGGGACCAGAGGCAGGTTGCCTCCAGTGTCTACATCAGCTGTCATTGTGCTCTGCTGACCTAAGGTCAGAGTAATAATCTCGCCATGCAAGCTTGTGTTGTTTGGAATGCACGACGAGGCTTTTTAATTACTTTAAAAAGTTTATGTTTGTTTAATATAAAGCATTTTTGAAGCTGAAGTCAATTCATTTTTAGCCTTATTGTGCATTGCTGTGGTCTTGGTCTTTATCTGCAAGGGGAAAGTGTCGTCTATCATTTAGTTGGTGACCGGACAGAGTTGGCAGTACTCTCTATCTTTCCATTAAACAGATACATCTAATTCTGGATGGAGGTCTATGCATGTATACAATAGCGTGTGTACAAGGAGTCCACATTGTTACTCTATAGCATCAATCTTTTGCATCATTACATCACTTTGATACAAGGTCATTTAAGGTGAGGGCGCCTTGGGGAGGCTGATCCTTCTCCCTCAATTTCTCTCTCGCACACATAAACACAAATCTGTCAGATCCCTGTGGTGGCTGCAGGCTTTGGGGTGTGAAGACAGTGACATACTGCTGACAGTCTCAGGATGATAAATTTGTCACCACAGATGTAAACTAATGCCCCACACTGCCTCACCACCCGTCCACACCATGAAACAAGGCTCTGGAGTTTATGATGTCAATCCTCTACGGATGACTTCATCACTCACCTTTAATGCGAGAGACTCAAGACTTGCAATACTGACATTCCAGATGTGGTCTATTATTTAAGTTCCCACTTGTTGTTGCTCTAAAACTACAACAAAGATGGCAGAGAATCTAGTATCTCACCTGTTTTGGCAAAGAGCAAAGATTGCACAGACAGTCTACAGTTCACCTTTTATTTATCATCTGAAACTGCGCAATTTTTGCTGCAAATACTTGTTTATATACTNNNTTATTATATATTATAACTATATATTTAGTTTTACTTAGTTATATTTTTATTATTGCTCCTGTTTATATTTTTTGTTACTTTTTTGTTACTTTTTTAAGCAATTCTTGTATACATTCTGTGTTCAGTATGTTTAATTGCTACTGCAACAAAATAATTTCCGAAATTGGGATCAATAAAGAAGCAGTCTAAGTCTAAAGAGTTCTTTGTCTTAATAGATGAACATTTCTCAAAGCACTTTAAAATTGCACGCGGGATTCCTCAGGGGTTGGTTTTAGGGCCACTGCTGCTCAGTGCTTTAGCCTTTGTTGTCCTTTCTTGAACACTGCTTGTCTGGCATGTCCTGTTAAATAAAATTAAAACACACAGAGCAGTTTCACCCTTCTATGAACAAAACAACTTTCAAAAGCCTTTATATTCAATAACTACCACTGTTATCAAATATTTACAATCTATGGTCAAATGAAAGACACCAAGGTGCCAAGATGCCACTGTTGAGCTTTATATAATTTATGTACATAAATACCTTAGGACTTGTTATGCAGATAAACAACAAAGAGACATCTTATAAATCAAGCTGATAAGTCATTTTCAAGTTACTGGCTATGTAAATCTACCACCATCATTTTAAACTTTGCAGTCTCTTGTGTATAGCTTTTATAGGCCTTTTATAAATAGTGTGATTAAAGGACCTTCTTATCACTTAAAATGCTCAACCAGAAAAGAGGAAGAAAAACTCCTATCCATAATAACAACTGGCTTACACAGAGTGTTCAAATCAGCAACCTCTAATTAGCATTTTTAATAAAAAAAAATAGAAAATTAAAAATACCAAACATTTATCGTGCCATAAAAAAAAAAAACATCTTATGATATGAGATAAGATGAATTTGACTGTTTAAAAAGACAAGAGTGGGCAGTAGATGGTGATATCTCTGTATCCTCCAATCAAACATCCTCCATCCTTTGCCAAAACTGAAAATATCATTAAACAGTAGCCTCGACAAGTTTTCCCTCATTTCTTTTTAACCTCTGAGGGGTTTTGTGTTATCTGTCACTTCTCGAGGCTTTAATAAATGATTGATGATCCCTCCATCAATATTTATTGATCATCAAGAGGCTGCGATGAGGCTCCCATGTGAAGGCTGATGAATGTTTAATCCTCCAATCAAAAACTATTCTCAGTCTTATCTTCTCTTTGATAGAAAAAGGCGAGAAGTGTCCCATTATCTTCTACAGAAGCACACATAACCTTTGCCTAACACACACACACACACACACACACACACACACACACACACACACACACACAGATATTCCTCCACACAAAACCTCAACTGCAAAAAGACACTAAAAATGTCACATTTGTCTGAAATAGATCATTTCTCTTGACTGTAAACTGAATTATTTCACAGTTGTGGTACGTAGTGGGAAAATAAGAATAAACATTAATTGACTGACTTCAGGTCATCAGAGTTGACGGTAAATGTATTATCTGAATACTGCTCAGATGTTTCATAATGTACACCAGGGGTCTTAATCAGCTCTCAGACAAGAATCTAAATGAGAAAGTCAGCCTCGTTGTCTTGGAACCAAGCCATGAAAACATTTTGCAAATTGGGAAATTAGCAGAGGGAGCTTTGTGCTGAAGTGAGCTGTGGGATACATAGCAAACATATGTACCTTCCCATTCAATTGTTTATCAAACAGACAGGGAAATCAACCCCAAACACGTCGAAGAAGACACACATAGCCCTTACACTTGTGTTACGCTCAACTGCAAACCAAATCACTGTATTGTGGATCCAAATTATACTTTATAGTTTGCCAGAGTAACACACCTTTCAAGAAGCACATTAACACTGCACTTTATGCTTTGCTGTGTTTCATATTCCAATTGACTTGTTATGAAAAGTCATCTGACTGTAAAATGAAATAGCCCACAAGGTGTTCTCCAAGTGATTCATTACCCCCTGACCCATCATGCACTGCAGTGTGCATCATGCTTAACTCCGTCTCTACGGGAGCTTGACTCTGTGCTCAGAAATACAGCACATACACATAAACACAAGCTCATCTTGCCACCTACAGTAACATTTTGGATTGAATTTGCATGTGCCCTTGAGACTGCCTCCATGCCCTGTTAATATTCTCCTCGCCATTAAGAGCGTTATTGCATTCACAAAATCTCTCTCTCCCTCCGTCCCCTCTCTTCATCCCACTATCCCCCTCCTCCTTGTTTAAATAAGTGTTTCAGGTAATAACTCTCTGTTCTGCATGGACTAGCTCTTTTTGTCCTCAGAGAGTAATCATTTGTGTGCAGGTCCGTGCATATGTGCTTGTGTGTGTCTCATTGTATACATATTGTGCACATGTGAACATTTATTATTCCCATCTCTAATAACTTGCTTCTGCTGTTGTGGTGGCCTTGTTGGGGATCATGTCCAACCTGATTAGTCTGAACACGGTCAGCTGTACTTAAAACCTCAGGCTGACATCAACTCCCTCACTTACTTATTAGTCCAGCAGGGTTAAAAGTGTCTGACAGACGCAGCAATCCAGACAGAGGAAGTAATAACAATGTCAGGGCGGAGGAGGTGATCATAATTGACCGACCCCTGCTTCTCTGAGTGTTGGGTGAAGTTGCTCTCTGTCCTCTTGCTCCTTCTGTGCCTCTTCAGTCTTTCCTTCCCTCAGAACAGCCAAGCCAGCACTTTGAGACTGCAACTCTAAAAGGAGGGCACAAGTTTACTACACAAACAAGCACTCTCTCTCTTAATCTATCTTTCTCTTTCTGTGCTAAGTTTGACCTCTGGGAACAAGCGGAGCAAGACTTGAGTCAAATCCTTACTCAGTGGAAAGTGCACTTCTGCAAAATTGTCTTATTGGTTATACAAAGGTGCAAATGGTAGTAATGGACAGACTGAGAGGAGTGTGGGTGTGAAGATTTGCTGCTTTTTTTTTCTTTTCTTAGGCCAAGAATTCCTTAGAGGAGCGGCTGTGGCTCAGGAGATAGAGCGGTCGTCCACCTATCAGAAGGTCAGTGATTCAATCCCTGGCCCCAGTCCACATGTCGAAGTATCCTTGGGCAAGACACTGAACCCCAAAACTGCCCCCAATGCTGTGCCATTGGTGTGTGAGTGTGTGTGTGAATGGATAACTCTAATAATGAGCAGGTGGCTTAGCTGCAGTGCGATTGGGTGAATGCAGACTTGTGTTGTAAAAGTGCTTTGAGCGGTCGTCAGGCTAGAAAAACACTATGATACACCTCTGTGTCCCACTACAACCAGTCCACTCATCCTCTGTGCCCCAGTATAACCAGTGTCCTTGGCCTCTGTTTCCCATTACAACCAGTCTGCTAGTGTTAACCCACGAATTAAATCTCTGTTAGGCTGCTGAACGCTGATGTAATATATGAACTTTCATGTGAAAAAAAAAACAAAGCATACTGATTTGTCCCGTTAACTTTCATCATTTTAACCTCCCCTTCCTCTAAATTGGCAAACTTGTCTCTCTCTATCAGTCTCGGGCTCCCTCGTCTCTTTCTCTCAGCCTCAGAGTGTGACACAGTGTTGACACTGGATGGGTTGAGACAGACAGACGAGCGATGAGATGAGATGAAAGTCAGATGAGATGAAAGCTGATCGAGCCAACAGCAAACTCATTTAGCAACCAGTCTCTGGACTTCTTGGAAGACCCCCTTTTATCACTATTTCCAGGAGTGTGACATGCTACAAAATGCTCAAACTGAAATATTGCTTTGGATTTTAACTAGCTAACTATTCTAACTTCTCTCTATGTGGATATGCATTAAATGTTTTAATCAAGGCATCATTTCTTTACATTTAATGTATGAGCACGTATGAGTAATGAGCAGTTCCACCAACAAAAAGAAAAACAGGCACATTATCAGCTGCTACTGGTTCGGCTGAAATCCAGTTGTTTGTTCTTCCCTCTTCTGTCCAAAGACATTAACGGTTCTACAAACATTTCACGGCTGCTGCGCTGTTCCTTTAGCAACAATAGCAAGCAAGCTGGTTTGTTAATTCTGGCATCAACATCAGCTCAAGGTACAAACTGCCCCACCATCTCTGCAGTGAAGTTGATCAAGCATTTCACATCGTCCATGAGGCCATTATGGTTCCTTATTTTCTTATGTGCTTCCTCAGCCTTTTTAGTGTGTGCTGGAGTGTTTCACTGCAGCAAGGAGGAGAGAAAAAAACAGTCTTGTTGTCTATTTCTGCCAGATGGAAAGACACACACACACACGCACACGCACAGACACGCACAGACACACACACACACACACACACACACACACACACACACACACACACACACACAGTCAGAGTAGGCGTTTCTGCACCAGTGAGTGGTTTCAGTGAGCAGAGACATGATGTATGTGTAACGTGTTTGTTCTGTAAAGCAGAAATAAATTTGGGACAGTGTGTGAATGTGTGTTATGAGTGTTTATCTCAGAGAGTGAGAGAGAGAGAGTCAGAAATTGACACAGAGAGAGTGAAAGCAAGTTCTTTCCACATCACGCTGAAAATTTAACACCTGTCTCTTTTTCTGTCCTCTGGTGTGCAGAACTTTGCTCTCTCTGCCTCCCCGTTGGTCTGTTTGTCGCGCTCTTTGCCTTTACGTGGCATCACAGCTTAGGCAGATCCTGGGGCAGTGCCATCCTGGTCGCTCCTGCTCGTCACTCACAGCCATGAAGTCTTGCCTGAAAATCTGAGAGGTGACCAGGCCTTTGCTGTCTGTGCAGCATCCTGTGTGAAGAGAGGAAGTGCTGACTTCTAACAGAAGAGTGCCTTTCTTTAATCACTGTTGTAATTACCAGTTTTCGTCCTTAAATCCAGTCTTAACCTCATCAGATTTATTGTCCATAGTGAGCCGTTGTTTGTAAAGCAGTTGTATGTAAAATGTAAAATATTTGAAAAGGAGTTAAAGTCATTTTGTGCCTCTTCAAGCTATTAACAGTCACTTTATTAAACTCCCTCCCCTTTGCCCTTTTCTGCATAGCTTACAGTAGCACTGCTCCATCACACATTATCATTATAGGGACACAAGGTGCGCAAACACATTAGAAAACAGCTTAGGATGTCAGTATGCAGAGCTTTTTCTTCACACGCACACGTAAACCTCACCAGATAAGAGCCTCTGCAAAGTACCTGAAATATAAATGTAGGATAAAATGCAAATAAAAATGAGGGAAAGCAGGTAAAGAAGAGGGAACTCTTCCATTTCATTTCCCAAATTTGACTCATTTGGATGTTTTCCTCTGCTGCTTAAGTGTGCTGTTACATCACCAAGTGAAGCGCAGTTTGTTTTATCCACTCTGCTTTTTGCAAGCCCCAGTTTGGGTTTGTGTCTGTAGAAAGGAAAAATAGATGTGCAAAGGGAGACGTATTTGTCATGGTTTAAGTGGGTGCACGGATGTGCTGTTGGGATGTCACATCTTTCCACACAACTAATATAACTTCTTCATAATGCAATAAAAACACGAGATTCTGATGTAAAGCTGTGGTAACTGCAGTCGTCCAAGCGTGTAGCAGAAAACTGTTGGATTCACCCAGCTGGGACAAGATGAGTATTTCAGGACAATATCGCTAATTGATTTGATTGGACGTTGAAATCTTTACCTCTTTCTTAGCTACGTGAATGATTTGCATGATTCTATTTACCACAGTGCAAGATTCAGTGTTGCAACACTCCAAGGTGTGCATTCACAGGTCAAAGGGGTGAAGTTCTAAACCTACAGGTAGTCACAACAGAGAGCATCAAATCTATCTGACAGGCATAGTTATCCCCCACAATCCAATACAGTCACAGTGTTGCACGGTTGAGTTTGTGAGTGCTGCTGTATGACACTGGGGTTATCCTTCCATCACAGATGTTTCATTTAATTAGGCTCACAACACGTCCAGAAGGCTCAACAGTAATTTCTGCTGTCCCTGAGCCAGCCCCCTCCACACCCACTCCAAGTGAAAGATACAGTTACAGTCACGTCCACCACTCTGAAGTACCTACTGTAGGCTTATCCCTATAGTTACAGATATTTCATAGCATTTCCTAAATCTGCTATGACAATACTATGCCAAAAAAAACAAAAAACAAAAAAACAAAAAACCTTTTGGGTGTACTATTGCAGCTCTTTAGCTTTTCTGAACTTAACAACAAAGGTGAAATGCACAGCTGGCTCAGGCTGTCTTCCTATAAGTTTTGATTTCCTTTGCAAAGTCTTGGCTATTTGTAGGATTCAAAGTTGTTTGACTATCAAAGTGTACTGGATGTAAGTGGTTATTTGTTGCAAAATTATTACTTGCACAAGGGGGTGTAACCTGTAATCATTTCAATGAATTACAGCCATAAGAATTACAGTAGAACAAGCAATGCAAGAGGTAACACCCAAGCCATTGATGGATATTTTGTCTGATGGATTCAAACTGCATTGTACTAAAATGTTTAAAAGCTCAGTCTAAGGCTGTAGAAAGACAATCAAATTTTTTGGGGAAGAGGCAGTGTTGTGAGGGGTTTTGGGTGCTTCTGTTTGCAGTATAGTTCAAACATTGCTTTGCGCTCGTTCTTTATGTTTGGTTTTATGTCTTTAAGTACAGGGATGATTTTTCAGTCACCCTGACCAGTAAAAGCCATCCTGCTGCGACACGGCTAATGGCTACACTTTCATTTGCACTAATCCACCAGCGGGCTCATGAATTAGAAAAAGGACAGTGTCTGAAAGAAGAGTGAGTTTGGCAGAATACTGCACTCTTGAACCTTTGAAGCCAACTGAATCCCAAACCGAACAGCTGTATTTTCCCTCTTTTGCTGCAGGCAGCTATCCACTTCTCTTCATCAGGCAGCAGGGTGGAATGTTTTCACCCAATGGGTTTTTGGTTCAAGTCAGTCCCATGAGAGCAAACATCTGCTCTGCTGAAGTGTCCTTGAGCAAGACACTACACCCCGACCAGCTCCGTGGATGGATGCTGCTATGCAGCGCAGAGAGATCAATACTGTGTCACAATATTCATTACTATTCATGAGGGTTCATTAAGGTCCATGTCCATACTGTGGCCTTTACCCTGTCACAAAGTGACAGAGGATATATACATGTTACCAGAGGTCACACACTTTCTAGTGGCCCATCTAATGCAGCTGTCCTCTGCAGGCATTGACTCTGTATGTCCCCATCTGCAGATCACATTAATGTGACTGTGTGTCCCAGCCTCATAAAGCTCCTCCTTTCCTACATTTTTTTTAAGTAACAACGTGTTGCATTTGTTCCTTTATATTTAAAAATTCGACCAGGAAAAAAGAAAAAAAAAAAAAAAAAAAAAATCTTCCTGTATATTACAGATAAGTCAGCTGTTTTGAATAAAAGTGTCAACTTCATGGTCCAGCAAGTTTCCATCCTGCCTTCATTATCAACATGAATGCGGCTGCATGAGGTAGAATGAAACACAACAGTTTTTAAGCATTTCAAATTGGCCACAGCCCCCCCCCCCCCCCCCCAACAAAAAAAAAAAAAAAAAAAAAAAAAAATGAACTGAACTGTAGGAGTGGAGGGATGGAGAGAGCAGGGCTGCAGTACAGCACATGGAGCAGTAGATGGCAGTTTGTGTCACTGTTTCTCTGAGGAGGAGGAGGAGGACGAGGAGGAGGGAAGCACTGCAGTGAGGGAGGAAAGAGTGACTACAGTGCATCAGAGGGGGGACAAAAAAGCCCTCTGAATCAAAGTCCCCAGCGGAGCAGAAATACTAGCATGGTCAAAATCAAAGGGCTTCTTCAAGGTCGGCTGTCCAACCAGATTGATTGAGACCAAATAAAAAACAACTGCCAGTGTGTATGTGAGTTTTTCAGGGACAATCAGTGAGAGACAAAGATCACGATCCAGACAGACAAACCTGGCAGCCCTAGAGGTTCATCAACCAAACACAGTTAGGCTGGCAAATCCACAGCGGACCATACGGTGGGTCAGTGGACCAAGTCAACCTGATAACCAGGTAGACAGAGACAAGGCACAGAGAAAGATAAAGACTACAGGATGGAGGGAAGCATTTACCTTTTTCACATCTTCAGAGTTTCTGGAGAACATCCTGCTAAGTACAGATCTGTGCAACCTTTCTCAGGTGTCTCATCTCAACACAAATGGGGATACTTCTGGAACAAATCTACATGAATCAAAGCCGCTTGAATTGCTCATTTCTATGCAGTGGGTCAAATGACTATGTGCAATGTGAAAAGCGTTGCACACAGTTAGCAACCAACAGAGATGAATCATCTCCACAGAGCTTTTCACCCTCTTTCAGCTCATTGTTTTGGTTTTTCCAGTGCACAAACTCCACTTTCATCAACTCTGTCAGTTTCACTAGCTGAGTGACAGAGAAGTAACTTGTCAGCAAATCCAAAAAAACACATAATATGTATGTAATGTGACTATTACAAGCAACCTTTGTTCCCCAGCATAACCCTGTAATGTAATGCTGCTCACATGGTGGGAAAACCAGCACTGCATAATGCACGTCAGGCCATGGACCAGTTGTATGCCACTGTGTGTGTGTATGTGTGCATGTATGTGTATGTGCGTGTATTGTTGTCTCCGTTCTTTATAGCCTAGTTTCCACCATCTAGGTCACATCATGTACAGTGCCTCACCCATAACCTCTGTCTGCTGCAGTGTGTGTGTGTAAGAATAGTATTTAGGTGTGTGCATGGTACATGCTGCGTTCACAGTGGCCATCTATTTATACTCACTGTCCTGTCCCCAAAAAAGACATGATACTGACTCTGTGGCCCTCCCTCTCTCCTCATTCCCTCCTTCCCATCTGCCCTGACTTGTCTTGCCTCTGTGCCGTATGCCTTCCTGTCCTTCATTCTATCACTCACTTTCTGAGGAGCTGCGTGTTTGACGGAGAGTGATATAAAGATACAGAAGGACGCAGAGGAAGAGAGAAGAAATTGGAGGCGATGGAGAAAAAGTGTGAGATGCACTGAACATGAATCCAGTTTTGGATTCATGTGCTGGTTGTCTTTTAATCTCTCCATTTCTCTCTCATCCTTGCACCAACTTTCTCTTTATCTCTCTCTTTTTTTTTTTTACCACTCTCAAGCGTGTCAATCCATCTCTCCATCCTTTCACATTATGTCCGTATCAGTATCTCAACTTTCTCTCTCTCTCAGCTGTTTATGATAAATCCATTGCACTTCTTCGATTTCAGATGTGGTGAGGCAAGCTGAAGCGCTGCGTCTCATGCATTAACTGCACCAATCAGTGCTGCTGCAGGGCTTGGGGATTATCTGCCACTGGGCCATGGAGGAAGTAATGTTTAAACATTAGCTAGTGGCTGTCGATCGTGCATGCGATTGAATAGACCGAGCCAAATTGCTTGTGTGGTAGAGAGTGAGTATGTGGCAAATCTTTATTCTATGTTCTGTGTTTGTTTGCAGACCTCCTAACTCGGCCTTGTTGAAGACTGCAACTAGTAAGCTGTTTCATTTACAGGGATATCCATTCTTCCATAATAGTACTGCAAAAGCTGATTTAGACAAATGGGTGTTGACCCTGGAACAGCGGCACACTCAGGTGGCAGCGTTTCAGAGGAAAACTGCATAAAATGCATCTCTTGAGTTCCCTATGGATCACTGTAAATTGTTTGCTATTTGTGACACTTTGTGGGGAATTTAGTTCTTTGTACTTAAAAAAAGTAAAATAAAATAAATAAAAAGCAGGGATGTTTTTTTCTCTGCTGCAGCTGAGGCCTGACAAACTCGCTTGATAATATATGCTTAATGTACAGTTAACACACAGTTATGACAGTGGTATCATCTAACTCAAATTAGAATATTTCCACAAATGCCAAGCCATTGCTTTAACAGGGAAATTAATGTAAGTGCAGGATTTCATTGTAATGCAGATTGCTGGGTAACAAAAGAGGACTTTGTGTTTGTCTTCAGCAGGTAAGAATGTGTGTGTGTGAACCACTTTGATTTAGAAAGTCATAAAAATAACGTGCTGCGTGGAGAAGTGGCACCAGATGTATATCTAAATGGATTTGCTGAGGATGAAGTGTTTTACTGGAAGCGGTGGTTGATTCTGATGTAAATTTTGCTTTGTCTGAAAATGACTTTGACAGAACTTTTTGCACACACAGCTCCACGGGAGATGAAGCACAGTTTACCTCCAAGCTCAGCTGCCCTGGGGATACACTGTCACTGCCCATATTGAGGCTGTTTTTCTCCCCTGCTGTCGATAGCATCTACCACATGGCAAAATAACTCATCGAAAAGTCTGACCTTGGGTGCAGAGGTAAACACCTGGGACTGCTTTGCTGGGACTGGAATAGGATTTTTACTGCAGGTTTTGGAAGAAAGACAGAGAAAAATAACTCTTGTATAAAGTGTATACCACTTCTCCGGTCACCTCTGCTCAAATGGCATTTTTTCGTGGAAGAATGTGTGTGTTTATACCTGTAGTGACACGCTTGCTATGCGACCGGAGAGCAGTGAGTCTGTGGGTGTTGCTCTACCTGAGCAACAGTGACCTGCCACAGTGTGTGTTTTTGTGTCCAAGGTGCATTGAGCTGATGGGTGATGGCAGGCGGAGTGCTGACAAGACAAATGTTTCACCTTTCCCTTCTTTACTTTGCCCACCGTTTCTCTTTCTCCTGTTGCACTGCCTCCCGTCCTTCATCCCGTGCACACGTACACAAAGTTACACAAACTGCATGCATGCATGATGTTTAACCCTGAGACCTCATACATGCTAGTGACATAACACACAAGCACACATTTTATCACAAGCTCAAGGATAATATGGCTAAATGTACAATTGATGGAATTACACCACTTGTATGGGCTACAGTTTAGCACTGTCAGCACTCATATGAATGAGCTGAGTCTATTTTAATAAGTTGCTGCTGAAGTGTCAGCATGTCTTTAATACAGTAACACATGCACTGAATATATGAATGTGTGTGTATATTCCTCAGTTGTCCAAGTTTCCCTAATTGGAAATCCAGACATTCATGACGACCGTCTTTCTATAACCCTCCTCCCTCTCTTCCTCTCTCATCCACCCCTCTTTCTGTCTTCCTTTACATCTCACTCCCTTTTCTGTCCGATAAGACCAGATGACATGATTTCATGCTCGGCTGTTGGAAGATATTCTCATAATTACTGCTGTGAGAAAAGAAGGCTAACAGATTCCTCCTCTCTCTCTTTCTGCTGGTCACACACAAAATTAATTATACAGACAAAGATGGCGATTAATTGGTTGTTAAAGAGTATTTCATGCATAAACAGCAGGTGAGCAGAAGGCTGAGTTTTGGTAGGTTTTAAGGCTAACTACTGATTAATCCTTTTTAGGTTTTGCCACCATTCATTAGCTTTGACATCTGAGAACTAACCCAAACCATGAATCTCTGTCTGACAAGTTAAGAAACACAGTCAGGTTGATTTAAAACAGATTTTAAGCTTGGGGGCAAACTTGCAGGTTGAATTTTGACCTGCTATGCTTACCATAGCTGTGTGCACGTGCCATTATTCTGTGCAATGAGGGATTATAGCTGACATTTCAGGTGCGCTTCCTTTCAGAAGATCATCGGAGCTGCTGTGTTTCTTGTTCCTTCAAATTTTGTTTCAGTGTGGCAGCTTTTATCAGATCTCAGCAGCTATTTTGGTGAGAATGATGTTATCAAAACTGAGAGAAATGACAGCCAAAATTACAAAACTGTGCGCGAGCAATAAATTAGGATTATCCTTCAACTTCAAATTTTCTGTTGTTTCTTTGTCGTGATCTCTATTTTCTTCTTCCAATAATCCTCTCCTACCTGCTCTAAACTTTAAGTTTCCTCCTTATGCCTCTCTCTCTCTCTCTCTCTCTCTCTCACATACACACACACACACACACACACACATACACACACGCTTTCCCTCACTCTCCCTGCCTGTGCAACTTTTCCTCACTACTCTTCTTCCTCTCCCTCTCATCCTCTCATTCCCTTGGCCACTCCATTAACCAGAGGGTCACTTTTCCAGCTGGTTAGCCCAGGCCAGATTTCCATCAGGTCGCTGACGTACGAGACTGTCCCACTATCTGTGTGTGTGTGTGCGTGTGTGTGCATGTGTGTGTGACAGGTTCATTTGTCAGTTTTACTCCAGTCTTGTCCTCCAGTGTGATGTTGTAATGACCCGAGGCGGCCCAGACAGAAGAATGACATTTAACACTTCCCCACCACACCACACACACGCAGACAAAAAAACTCTCTCTGTCACACACGCACACAGACACAGTGTTAAAGTGCTGACGTGTATCTCCACTGCACTTTAAGTTTGATTTCCACTTGATGACGTTCAAGTCTTCTTTTCTATGTCTGGACACGACTGCTCATACAGCAGTGTTTATATAGACCAGAAAAACTACAAATGCTGAACTTTTCTCGTGAAAGATGTTCCACACACAAGATATTTAAGATAACAAATGTAAAAGCTGTCCTTTTGCATAATTAAAATCCATGTTAAACTATGAATGAGCTCATGTGGCTCTGTGAACAACAACAGGTATGACCAAATAAATATTAAATATTTTGCGAGAATATCAAATCAATACTTTATAATCTCTCTGGAAAGACTTGCTCTGGGCATCCATTCTGTATACGGCCTCTCTGTCAGCTACCTGAGGCTGATGCTTACACAGCTGCTGAGTAAACCATCCCGAGGTGTTCAGCATACACACATCAGTTACAAACAGATACACGGCTGGAATATTTACCATACGTCTACAACCTGTGAAGCAATCTGCTGTATTTTATTCATGGAAGCAGTTGAGATTTCGTCTCTATGTGAGTCAAATGTAAAGAAAAGAGAAAGTTTAATATGTTGTCTTCATTCTTTGTCTGCCTTTGGTCAATCTGTCGTCCAGTTTAGGCTGTAGTCATGCTCATCCTTGATGTTGTTTTGCTTTGTCTCATTTAGCCTCATTTAATTAAGTTCGGTTTACTCCCAAAAGGAGGTGGAGCACACCAGCACAAATATCAACTGTCCTCTCTCTTTCCCTCAGTGCTTCATCTACCTCTCTCCCTCTCCATCTGTCTTTCTTTCGCTCCATCATCTTTCTTTCCCTCCTTTCATCCATCCTTTTTCAGATTGAAATAAGTTTACCCGCCAGCAGAACAGGAATTATGATTATTATTATTAATGACTGTGTGTGTGTGTGTGTGTGTGTGTGTGTGTGGAGGAATGTGTGTGTTGGTGCAAGGAAACCGTTCAGTAAAAGACAAACACAGAGCACACAGAAACCTCCCTGAAATAGAAGGTCATGTCCAGCATTTCATTACACAGCTGGAACTCTGAAATGAAAGATTCTATTAAATGCTGGCATTTTGCTACATTTTAGGATTTTTTGTTGAACTCTGCTCACATCTTGAAGTTTCTTCTGCGCGCGTCCCTCAGCCCATCAACTTCATGCATCAGTTTATCATGGAGATGATCAGAAAATTGATCAGAAACCATGACTCAAACCAGCTTTAGAGATTTCTTGTCGCATCTAAATAATTAAGGTTTGTTGTATGACATCTTTTGTCTGTCTTGTCCCTTCATTGTCCTTTTGTATAAACCATCAGCAAGTGTGATGCACCAAGTGTCCCAGTGCAGCTTTGATATGAAATTTATCAGCAGTTATCATCTGGCTCTGCAAAGCTCGCGGTACAGCAGTAGCTTTGAGGCTCTATAAAGAAAGCAATCTAGTGACCATAATGTTATCTCACAGCAGCTGGGAGACTGTGCTGTGGAAGGTGAATGAGGAAGGGTGCCGGCTACTGAATAGCCCTTTAGACGATGGAGCGCAGTTGGAGAAGACAGAACATATGCATGCTTGTAAGAAGTAAAATTTAAAGTATGAGGCGTAGACTGTGGTGTGTTACCTGTCTTATCTGATTGATTCATTTAGATTCTTTGAGCAGCTTACCACAGATAGAGAGCGAGCGAGAGCGAGACGGAGAGAAAGAAACTGGGCTCAATAAATATTGTTCCAGGAGTGAAGTCATCTGACATTTAGGAATCAGCCAGCCATGGCAGAGTAGGGTGTGTGTGTGTGTGTTTGCACGAATTTGTGGGCAGACAGGAGAGCCCAGAGGGCACACTGCTCAGACAGAGTCATTATTTAGTGACACACAGATGACGGGGTGGCCTTAACAGGGACTGCAATTGTACACAAGCCTCCACACACACATGTAGACGCACAGAGCACACACTTTTACACCAACATTACATCTATAAGGCCCGAGGTGTCAGGATTTTAACGAGAAGCATCAGTATCTTTACCTGTTGCTGCTCTCTCTCTCCTTCCTGCTCTCTGCGCATGAAAGAGCACATCCACAGCTAATTTCAAGCCAATCACTGACGTCCAATGTTTTCCTCAGACAAATCAAACAATGTCAGAAGAATATGGTATACTATGAAAGATGGAAGACAACACAAATTGCAAATACCTGCAATCCCCTTCACACACTGTGTCCTATGGTAATCTATCTGTGTTTGTTTAAAGGAGGTGTTTCCCTATTTGTGTGACAAATTGGTCAGTGCTAATTGGTTTCCGGGGCTCCACATGCTCTTCTAATGAAACAGGCTGTTTGCAGCTTATTAACATAACACTGACATTATCCACGAGCCACCTCTCTTGTTGGCTGGCTGCTCTTCCCTCCATGAGTGTACCATAAAAAAGTGGCTTGTTTAAACTGTCCTATCATGGAAAAATGCAAAAAATGAAAATGAAAAAAGTCCACAACCCTGTTTACAATGCATCTGGCATCAGTACTGATTAAATTTTCTAATTTAAGTCTCTCATATTGGCCTTGTTAATTTAGTTAAGTTTAACCGACAGTAATGTGTTGACATCACAGGGTGTTTGTGATTGACAAGAAATAAAACATTTGACAGCAAATATTTCATTTTCTATATTATGTACCATATTTCATTCTTTGTCAATGGCTAAGTAAAAAAAAAGTTTTGTTGACAGTGCTCAAACATGCTGGCAGTTGACTTTTATTATGAAGTAGTCACAGGAAATGCAATATGTTTGCCAGTGAGACTGGCCCTTCATTGCTTCACACTTCATCAAAAATGTATCTGCAAAACAAGTCATTTTCTGCCTTTTTTATTTTTGACAGCAGATCAGTTTGAAATGTTGCAGGGAGTAATGGAACAAGAAGGAGCAGTGAGCACAGTGAGCTGTTAGAGGAAGAGCTGCAGGCGACAGGCTGCACACCTCCAACTTCTCAACAAGGTAACCAACTCCTTTCACTGTGCCCTGCTGTGTGCAGACTCATGCCATGTGCAGCATAAAATCACATCTCAGTCGCTCACACAAAGATGGAAAAAGGCCAATTATTGCTTGACTTCTTTATTAATACAGCAATAGTTTGTTTTGCTTCCCCCAGTGTTCAGGGATCTGTAGTATTAAACCATAACCAGGACTGAAAGCATAAGGGTTACAACTTTTACAACTTTAAAATAAAGATAAATGGTGAAAACAGAGAGCACAGCTGCACAAATAGGAATTTGCGTGTGTTGTCCACACAGCAAAATGCTGCAATGTTCAGGTCTGTGTGTGTTGTGAAGAGATTTTGGAATGTATTAGTGAAGGAGTCTTATCCTTAGTTTGACTCTATGACCCTGGGAGAAACTGCATGGTAAAATGGCAAACACACACACACGCACACACACAAACAAACAGACATCGCTGGAGGGAGCGGTTGATGTACACCACTCTGTGATCGTAAGCCAAAGGGGTAGGAGGGAGAAATAGGGAGCGAGAGAGAGAGAAGCCCAGAGAGTCAGCACAGCTAAAATTACAGCCCTGTCACACCAAATCAGCGCCGATAACCGTGTGTGTGTGCTTGCGCTTACACGCAAGTGAGAGAGGGGAAGTGTTGTGTTTGGCTCTGCCTAAAGACAGCGGGGGAAAGTAAACAAAACAAACATGCATACACGCATGCATACTGTACACACACTCGTATGCACAAGTGCACTTGACAATGTTCTGCAGTCAATAGAGATTATGTGACGGGAGGATCAGAACAGGGGCAGAGTCGGTCAGTGTCTGTCTGGGCCTCTATTATCTACTAACAACACACACCCACTCTGCAGTCGATTCACTTTTAATCCAATCAAGCCCAAATGTAAATTTTGAAATGGCTATTTGTTTGCTAATGAGTATTCACTCTCAGTATATCTTAACCAGAGTGACATGGCAACAAAAGTCTGAATGCAAGTGGAAGCTGGACCTCTCCATCTCCATCTTTGTCTCAAGCAAACAAACAAACAAGAATGTATGTGCACACACATGCACACTGTGAGCTAATATGGTCACGGTGCCACCATATGTGGGAACAGGTGGTTGCTCTGACAGTGTCTCTCACTGCATTTCCTAGTTAGCATCAAAGAATGGCTCTCCCATCATACTTCAAACTCACACTAATGGACCCATTGGGCTGTTTTCTATTGGTGTCATCACCCAGCAGACCACATGTCAGCCACTTTATTGATCAAACCAAATGCTATTTTTGCGTCAGACCGGGCTGTGAGGCTTATAGTTGCTCTTCCATTATGAAAATTTAGATAAAACAGCTGAACAAAGTGAACCTCTGCTGCCTCACAGACTGCTTAATAAGATACAACATGAACATGGTCAAAAGTCCTCTATTTTGTCCATCCTCCATCAGACCTATGAATCCTACTTGACTGTATAATACCCAGGTGCAGATAATTCTAATGTAGCTACAATGGAGTTAGAGCGCAGACAAACATTGACATTAAATCAAATAAAACCAGGGATCCATTGAAAGGATATAAGGTAGATTCATTTCTCAACCAGCAGTATCTTTAGACCAGGATGAAATACACCCATAAAATATATTACATTATGAAAAAGAGCTGTGTCTATTTTCTTGTCTTCGCTTGCATCTGTAAAAATTCATTCACAGCATCTTGCCATATTCCTTAAAGTTATTTAATTCAGACCATAAGTAAGAGTCGGAAAATCCATCCATGTCAGCCTCTTGGGTATTATTGTGATTGTGAGAAATCAGGACTTTATGACAGCTATGATATCTACTTTGTGAAAAGAACTCCAGGAAGTGTCAAAGGAGCGGAGTTTTACTGCATGAGTGAAGAGATCTGCCTTCATTCAATATAAACCTGGTTCAAAGCCCCGTGTTAGCAAACCCATGCTGCTGGAATGCCCTTGAAGAAATTAAGAACCCAACTAGCTTCACCTGGGTGATAGTCAGCATCTGGCCGTGACCTCTGACCCCTCTGCGATGGTCAAAAGTCAAATGGGCACCACAGGAATTAAAGCTAAACTCTCATGTCTTGTGTGTTTGTGAGTATGTTTGTATGCGTGTCGACTCGGCGTGTGTGAGAGTGTGTGCTGACATTGATGAATGAGCCCTACATCAGAGCAATCTGCTACCACGGCTCTATAAAACAACCACAAATCACTTCAGGAAACATGTTTTTGAAGAGGGCCTCCAGTGTCAGATGTTGTCTTGTGTGAGTGTATTTGTGCATAAATCTGTGAGGATCGGCTTGTTTGTGTGTGTGTATGTGTGTGTGTGTGTGTGTGTGTGTGTGTGTGTGTGTGTGTGTGTGTGTGTGTGTGTGTGTGTTCGACTTGCACAGTATTCTCACATCACATCCGCTGAGTCCAGTGAATCTGAAAGAAATGACGGATTAGCCTCTCCAGACAATCGTTTACAAGCACAGAGAATTCTGTCTTTTGAACTGAGCAGCTCACCTCAGTTTAACTCTTCCCGGTGAGGCATACATTCAGATCATTCCTTTATTCAGTGTTTAAAAGCACAATGCTTAGCTTTTCACAGCAGCAGCAAGAATCACCCACTGAACCCTCATAATTTTTTTCCTGACAGTGAAAGAAATCTTTGCTCCTGAATAAATGTTTTTGTTTGTATCGTGAGATTTGTTCCCATGTGGCTCATTGAATAGCAGCGTTGGTTGTTCCACCACGTCGGTGGAGGCGGTGTCAACAATAATTGGATGGATTGGTACGAACATCGTCCCCAGAGGACGAATCCTGCCAATTTTGGTGAGTCCTTGACTTTTCCTGCCATCATGAGGTGGATATTTTTAGTTTTTAGTGAAATGTCTGGGCAACTGTTGGACGGGTTGCCATTAAATTTGCCATTCATGTACCTCAGATGATGAATCCTAATGACTGGATGTATGATCATGTTTCATCAGGTCAAATGTTTGTTTTTCCAATTCTTGACCAGCAAAACCTTTAATTGATAGCTCAATGAAATCATCTTTTTGCATGACATCATATAAAACTTTTCACATGTGTAAAAAATCTGGACTTTTTCTGCATTTTTAATAAGAATTTCACCTGTAATCATCAATTTGCACAACTGCATTTTCTTTAATGACATCACAGTATGATTATTACATTTTGTTTCACCTCTAAGGAAAGCCTGTGTGCTTGTGTGTGTGTGTGTGTGTGTGTGTGTGTGTGTGTGTATGGGGTAAATAAGGTCCAGTTTGACAGTTACCTTCACTATGTGCTCAAGGGCAAAAGCCCAGTGTCGCTCGGCCCCCTGGGAAATATTCCGGGTCTAAACCTGGAAACAGAGTGGAGATTGTTCCTTTCATCTCCCTCTGTCTCGCTCCGTATGTCTCCCCGCTCCTTGTTCCCTCTGTTTTTTTACCATCTCTCCCCGGCTTTTCTCCACTTTCTAACTCTCTCATCTCTCTCATAGCACCTGTAATTCCTGCTTTCTCCCCTAATCAGATCCTAATAGGGAAAAGCTTGCAGATGTCAGCACTAGTTAATTAACACGGTCCTCCTCTTCCCTCTCACCGTCTCTCTCAATCTCCAACTCTCTTACACACACATGCACTTATTATTTCATAGCCAGAGTGAGCAGTGAGACGGCGATCTCTCATTGTCTCATATAGTGGAATGTGAAGGCAGAGGTTAAGACACAACATTACATTCTGGAGTCAACTTGCTTTGCTGTTGGGACTGATGCATTAACCTTTTGCAGTTTGCAAGGCAACTTATTTTGTTTTGTTTATCAGTTAAATTATTTCATCTATCCATGTTCTCCCTCTTACATATGGCCTGTTTACAATGGCAGCAGGCAAGGCAAGGTAGTCCTGATGTCCCTCTGTCCAGCAATGTTTTCCAGCTCCTCCTGTGGGATCTTAAGGCTTTCGCCTTGCTTCTCAGCTCCCTCTTCACCACAACGCTTGGGCACAATGCCTGCACCACTGCTGACGCTGCACCAATCTGCCTCCCGATCTCATGAAATTGGCACAGTGTAGCTTTTCAATTTGAAGTCTTAAAAGGTCTCTGTAGGGACAGAACTAGAGGTGATCCAGGTAACTTCCATTTTGTTAGGCTTGTTCACATCCAAGTTTGAATGACGGGATTGAACTCGGGTGCAAGAAAGTGAACAAATACGTTTACCTGATTCCCCCCCGCCCTTGTATTTCAATACAGAAAGTCATTTTTCCTTTACTCTGTTTCTATCTGTCAGACATTATTTATAACCAAATCCATTTGCAGTCTAGATTGTTGCTCATGATCTCCATGTGACTGCAGAGAAGATAAATTATCTTCAACTTCTCAGTAATTTAAGTTTTATTGCTACACAGGTTTTAAATGGAGGAATGGAAAAGGCAAATATGAGTAGATTGACCAAATACAGATTGTAATACAAGGGAAACCTTTTCCTTTTATACAGTTTTTATAAATATCTTTCCACATACACTACCCTGCGATGCATAATGTAATTAGAGGTAAATCATTAATAATTGTTGAGGCAGAGTGCAGCAGCTCTATTGTTAAATTGTATTTAAGAATACAAATAAACCCATCGGGCCTGATGTTCACTTACTTTTAAAGCTAGTTCATAATTCATCTTGAAATTCTGCGTCAACTCCGTGACATTATGCAACCAGACAGTTTTGGGCTGTCACCCATCCAAACAGCTAATGCTTGGTACAGTATGAAATGTTAATGAGTGAATGTGATGTTATTCTCTGCGACCCTTCCACAATCCTGCTTTATAATTGCCCACAGTGTAGCCCTGCAAGATGCATGTGTGCATGAAACACGCACACACTTGCCCAAGAAGCTAGAGAGTTACATACATGCAGTACATGAGACATACTACATGCTTTCCATGAACAAGTACCACACATGTACATACACTCTTTTGCCTGAAGTAGTACAAGACTTGCAGTATGTACACGCATACTGCATGCATACCATATTGCCCAAAGTTCAAAGAGAACCATTAGAGCTTAACTAAACCTATAATCAGCGCATACTCATGGCTAAAGCATGACCAAATAGATCTGAAACAAGTCTGTGAGAAAGTCCAAGCGAGAGCTTTTAACAAAATATGCAGCTTCGTAAAATTAATAAGCAATCGCATCTTCTCTTTGTGAACATTCATTCCACTTCCACAGCAGGAAGTGTTTGACTATGTCTTTTTAATGACAGCGTCTGCCAAAAGCTGGTGTGACTTTCTGTCCTGCTGCCTCCACAGCTTTCTCCTACACGTCTTTCTGTCCTCTCCTCCCACGTCTTTGTTTGATTTCCCTCTCCAACTCTCCATTCTCTCCCTCGACTTCTTTCTGTCCTTGTTTCAGCATTTGACTCACTCTCTCATACACACACTAGAAAAGCACATTTCAAACCAGCATTTTTTTTTTAGGCCAGTGATGTGCTACAAAAATCAGCATGCCATCCACGTAATCTAAATGCATTCTGGGGACATCCACGACTGCTGGAAACTTATGGCTGTAGTCAAAAGTGAGCAATACAGCAGGCGACAAAGTGAGAGCTAGTATGAATAAAATAAAATGCATTATAATCACAGTGTGCTCCTGCACAGAGTGATATTGCAAAGAGAATACATTTTGAAATAACACCTAATAAATTTAGCAGCTGGCTTTTTTTTTTACCAAATGAATTTTGCATTTTGAAATGAACGCCTTCATGTGAAGCATTAAGCATCACTCTAATCTTAAAATCATCAAAATCTCATTATCATCATAGCTCTGTCTTTTATGGAAGACTACGAGGAAGAAGATCATTTCTGTCTCTGTGATTAGTTTAAAGAGCTGGAGCAATTAATGAATGCATTTTTCATTTAATGTAATGGTTTATTCAACTTCTGCAGAGTTTGCCACCACATGTAGAGTCTCCAAGCAATCAGATTTTTTCATATTTGTGCAAACCATCATGCAAACCCTTTGTTCTGTCCTTTCCTGGATATTACTGTGGCTCTTTGATCTAAATGACAGTGTGGTGGTGCAATGTGTCATGTGTCAGCATGTGTTTGTACCTGTGACTTTTGTGTGTGTATGTGTGTATTGAGACATTCAGGCATCCATTATACAGTGGCAAAATAGCCACTAAAAACTGACATAAAGAAGAGGAAGAAGACCCTTATATCTCGTTTGATAAATTTTAACCTATGTTTATGATTTGACAAGGTCAAAGCTAAATTAAGACTTTTCTTTCTTGAAAGATTTCTTTCTTAATGCTAAAGCTGGCTGATAGATGACCCTCAAATTTGCATTTAAGGGAGAAACAAACTTGTCTTCTGCCTTAAGTGCATTTTATGTTTTGACCCCAATATACTTCAGCTTAACAGGACTGACAACAGTCACACCAAAAAAGAATTCTGAGGTCCTCTGAGGGCATCGTGCACACTGCTTCCTCCAAAATCTGTGTCCATACTCATTTTTTGTGTGTGCATCTTGATTGCAAATGCACTGTATGGCTGTGTGTGTGTTTGTGTGTGGGGTGTGTGTGTGTCTTTGCAAGATTGGGAGCAGAACTGCTTCTAAGTCTAAGTGACAACTGTGTCCAGAATGTCAAGCAAACTGTCGCAGGGACAAAACCTCAGGGTCACTCAGCCATCTGTTCCTTATGTATATGTATGTATATATATGTGTGTGTGTGTGTGTGTGTGTGTGTGTGTGTGTGTGTGTGTGTGTGTGTGTCTTCTTGTCTTCCTTATGGGGACAAAATGCAAGTCCCCATAACATAAATCATTGTGTTTTTGGATGAAAACTTAGTTAAGTAGTGGTTATTGTTATGGTGAAGCTAAGTCTCCAAGAAATGAGAGTAAGTCTATGTAATGTCCCCAAAAGTGATGGAAACACAACTCTGTACGTGTGTGTGTGTGTGTGTGTGTGCGTGTGTGTGTGTGTGTGTGTGCGTGTTCACATAATAGGCATGTGTAAATGAATAATGCTGACAGTTTTATTCCTTTACCGTTGCTGTGTAATCTGCTATTACGGCATAATGGCCAATCATTCTGAATAGGATCTTAATGTGTGTGACTGTGTATATTTGAGTGTGAGTATGAGTGTGTGTGTATGTGTGGGTGCTGTTTGATAAGGAGCTAAATGGGAATGAAGACTCCAAATTGCCTTTGCAGTTCGAGCTCAGCTGCTTAGGCAGGTTATGATTATTACACTGATGCTGTTTCTCATAAAATGATCTCCAACATGACGCAGTGAATCTGCCATGTTGATCTGTTTCTTTTAGATATGCTCAGTAATGCTACACAGAGAGTAATTGCTTGCTAGAAATGTTACTAAAGATCCACATGCGCTGTATAATGAGACGTTGTTAATCAACCCTGCTTCTCTGGCTGTGATGTGTTACATACAGTAATCATCTCTGGAGTCACTGATTGTGCACATTCATGGATGCACGAGCAAGCATTTCAATTTCAATAACAATGAAACACAGAAATGTTCTGCCTAGATGATGCTTTCAGGTAAAATAGACACTTGATGTTCTATTTGATCCTGGTTTGACCACCACAATCAAATCCTCCACCTGTGGGAAACAATGATGTCCTTCATTTCAATGATTTAAAATTCAGCCTCTGTGAACATTCAACGTGCCAACATGAAAGTATTAACAAAGGAAGTAAAGGTTGAAATGTACTGGGAGTAAATCTGATGCATGTCATACTTAATTACCTGGTGCAGCCATTGTTTTCAAGTGTCAGTTCTGTTCAATTACACACTGGCAGCTTTTCATGGTGCGTCAAAACACCTGTCGGGGAAAATGTTTTGATTTTCTAGTGGCAACCGCAAGCAGACAGATGTTACCAGCTGTTCAGTCCAAACTAATGTTTAATTACAGACAACAGAGACCACAGAGCACAGACCCACTGAACACAGGACTGCAACTAAGAACTATTTTGATAATCGACAAATCTGTCAATTAGTACTTTAATTAACTAATTATTAATTGGATAAAAAAAGTCGATATTTCTCATTTTATTTAAACAAATATATCATCCCCAGATCTTTTTGTACAGTGTTCTTCAACCAATTTGGCAAGGCAAGTACAGACAAATCCACTAAAATAAAAAATGAAATTATATAAATGGACATTGGGAATGCAGCCATGCACTGAGAATAAAAGGGAAATGTAACTCATGTATAAGCCTGTTTGATCAGATATTGCTCAAGTTTCTGTTGTTAAAAAATAAAAGATTGGCTTTGGACTGTCTCTGACTAATGGCATGAAATGTTCCAAACGTTACGTTATACTCCAGTGTTTCTATGACCTAATTTCAGCTAATTAGCATTAGCAAAATCTGCCAGATTACAGATTAATTCAAAAACAAATGTAACGGACAGAAATACCCTCTGACTGCTTTCTCTCCATTTTGCGATGAATCAAGCTTCAGCGTTAGCTTTAATATGGTTTTATCAAGGGCCCGGATCCATCTGTCCATCACAAACTGGAGGGAAACAGACAGAGGATATTTGTTTCTTTTCAAATCAGAACCTGTAATCATGTGTGTCTCTGCTCTATAATTAGTCTCTGCCTCTGGTATTATTCTAATGCTTACCCAAGAAACCAAGGAGATGACGTCCTTTCCTGTAATTCTTCACATGAGCTACGTGAAGCATGGCATTGGCTGACTTATTGCTCCCACCTTAGGGGACACTGCCATATGCACCACAACATAGACCAAAGTGATCCATGATGAAATTTGTTCCCACTTATTTTTAGAATCGATTTTAATCTACGTTCTCAGTAGCTTGCTAAACTTCTAGACTCTGATAGTAACTTCCACCTCTCACAGGTTGACCCTTTGAACAGCATGCGTATCATGTACACGACTGCCCATGTTGTAACCACAAGCTCACCAGTTCTATCTGAAGGCAGAATTTATATCAGAGGAATTCAGAGGACCTCATGTATCAGTCTCACACTACTAAACTGCATCAACAATTTAATATGATCATAAAATCAGTTCCCGAAATCAGAGTTTTTCTCTTGCATTGTCCAGTTAATGTGGAGTTACATCCCTTCACTGCCTTTGCATTTCCCTCCGCTGCATCTCTTTATTCACAGACCACTTTGCTGCTTGCTTCATGTCCTTGCCGGACCACGTCAAACTCTGCTTTTTTTTTCTTGTCGTCCCTGTCCTCATCTTTACTGCCCCCTCTAAATGTAAGTTAATGACCTTGCAGTAGAAAGAGAGCAAAGACAGCAAGAGTGAAATGGAGAGAGGAAGAAAGGGGGTGGAGGAGGAACGCCAGCGATGCTGAGACCTGACTTTTCTTTATACTTTTAACATCTCACTCCACGCCTCTCGATTTTTCCAGCTTTTTCTGCTTTTGTCTTTATCTTGCAGTGTACATAGATTAATTTGCCTTTTCATGCAGCTCACTAACTCTCGATGATCATCCAATCCCAAGCCCTGCATTTATATGCTTGTCACACCAGCTCCCTGTGCGCCTTGTGTATTTGTGTGTGCATGTACTGTATGCATGTGTGCAGCCATGCAGAGTTAAATGTCAAATAGGTGTAAACTGCATCCTCCAAGAGTGTTTTGTGATGGCAAAAGCCAGAATGAATGCAAGAAAATAAGGGAAGGAGTGCAGGGAGAAGGGAGGAGAGGGGAAAGAGAGGAGCAAAAGAAGCTGAGAAGGCCACAGATTTTTCCCTCCTCCTCCTCCAGCTCCCCCCTCCTCCATCTCTTTGAGATGCTCCAGAAGATAACAGGGTCAGGGATGAAGGGATGCACAGTTGGAGGACAAGAGAGAAGAGGGGAAGACTGATAGAGGAGGAGGAGAGACAAACAAAGGTTGACACAACAGTGAGAGAGTGACATTGTGTTTCTCTGCGTGAGAGCGCTTGATGGTGCGTGCACATGTTTGCATGCATCTCTATATGTGTGTGTTTGTATATATGTCTGTTTGTACAAGCTTTGTGTGAATATAGGCTTTCAGTTATGTATGCATGTATGTGTGTATGCAGCATGACATGTCTGTGTGTGTGCTTGCATGTGTCTGAGGTTGTTTAGGGAATCACTGTGGTCAGCAGGGTGGAATGAACAGTGTGTGTTTGTAAGCATGAGGATTTGCTGTTTGTGAGTTTATGTTTGGATTGGATCGTGCATGTGTCGTCTGTGTGCATGTGCGTGAAGTAGGAGTGTGTGTGTGTGTGTGTGTGTGCGCGCGCTGCGTGTGTTTTTTCCTCTGAGTTATTTTTAACCGCGCATCACAGCAGGAGCAGGAGTTTCACTCTCAAGTAGGTCACAAGTGATGATCTCAAATAAGGATAAATAAAAGACACTCCCACCACAGTGGGATGTTGGTGTGGTTGTGTTTATGTAGTTTTGAGCATACGTGTGTGTCACATGACCAAGTACAGTCGCTAACATGTATGGAACACGCAGACGATATACAATCACACACATACATTGTACATTACAGGCAGCTGAGGCTCAGGAGGTAGAGTGGGTTGTCCACTGATTGGCGGTTCAATCCCCACCTCCTCTTGTACACATGTCAAAATGTCCTTGGGCAAGACACTAAACCCAATTGCTCCCATTGGGCAGGTCAGCACCTTGCAAGGTAGCTCACTACCATCGGTGTGTGAGCGTACCATTCACACATGTTATAAATTTGAAAGTCTGACTGCATCAGCAGTCTTTATTTTATGAGACTACTGCCGGGGATTTTTCTACTGTTTCATTATTTCTATTGTTTGACCTTTTCAACTCTGTTTTGATCTGTTATACATATTATTTTATGCTATAAAATACTATAGTATTGGTTGTCCTTTTTTGTTTGAAATTAGAGGGCATTAGGACTTTTCCATGTGCTTTGTGGACTTGGTTTATGATGATGTCCCTCAGCATCTGTGGAAACGGGAATATGGAATAGCAGAGCAGTTGCTCCTTTCCATCCGGTCTTTCAGTAACACCATCAAGATCTATGTTTGCATCCTCAGCAGTAACTCAAACATGTTTCTTGTAGGTGTTGGACAGTCCTGTCACCAACTGTAGTCATGATTTTCATGGTCAGAATCTCGCAGAGGACAGTTTGGTGGCCTGCTTTTTGCTGATGATGTACTTCTGCCAGCTTCATTGGGCTGTGACCTTCAGTTTGGTTTGCAGCTGTGAGTGTGAACCGTTATGAGAGTCTGCAACCTCAGCTCTGAGGCCACTAGAATATGGTGGATTGCCACATCCTGTTAAGGAGCAAAGTGCAGCCTCCCTTGAGGGTAAAATGGAGTGTATGTCACGGTGAGAGAGAGCTGAGAAGATCTTGTTTGGATTGGGATCCCAGAAGGAGAGCTGAAGGACGTTGCTGATATCTAAGCTCTGTTCACACACAGTCACACAGACCCAGGCTCAGATGAGCAACAGACTGGATGGATGCATGGAAATGACATTGCTTTCAACAGCAGGACTTGTTTGCCACTCTGTCTTTCAGGGATTAACTGTTCTTCTTGTTCTTGAACAGTCCAACTTTGCAATACAGTGTGGTGTACACACATTTACATTTGACAGAAACATTGTTTAAACTAATTAGTACAGACGAAGCAGTGCCATTGAAATTTTATACTGAGTCTCCAGCTGCTTTGCCTCAACTCTGGACAAATAGCTTTTAGCCCACTTGTTGCTTCCCAGTGAACACAGATGGACTGGGACCAAACACAAAACGGAGACTAGTTTGACGACAAGGAATAACATTACAGGGCCAATGTGATTTACAAATTTCCTGATGTAAAGATAGCTTAACTTGTTGCTTAAGTAACCCCTAACGCTGCTAAGTATAGCTGCTGTTAGCTGGTTAGCTCAGTTAGCTGTACAGCTAGCAGGTCTCGGGACTGTAGCCTATTCCCTGTCATCAGTCTGGCCTCTATCGGTCCTTGAGGCTGCTGACAGCTCCCAGTCAGGGTGGAGTATCCTTACAAGACTGCTAACATTAGCTGCATGGCAGGTGGGAAACTTTTCAGTTTCTTTTTGCCACTGTAAATCAGCACTGACTACAGCTGATTGAGAACAGCTGTTTGAACAGAACATCTGCAGATTGTTTTGTCAAGACCCTGAAAAGCCAACATGTCCTACAGACTGTTGCTATTAAATTCTGTCTTAATGAGAAAACTTCTTTTGACATGCAACATTTCACACAAAGTGCAAGAATGTGTCATTACACACACAACATTGAGAGCTCCGTAACCGGGGGGTATTCAGCTGTTTGCAATCTGTAACGTCACTCCTAGAAGCCACCAAATCTTGCACGCTCGTCCTTGAAATAGGAAGCCCAGTGAGCAGAAAGGTTTGTGAAAGCTTTTGAAGGAGTGCCTGTGCACTGTCTGACAGCAGAGGGTCACCTCTATAGAACAGCAGGGCCAGTGACTGTCATTCAAAAAGACAGATGACAATCAGTCAGCTGTAGAGCACATTAATGGAAGTCACTTTAAAAATCCATCCTCATCTCATGTTCTCTCTGTCTTATGTACATACAGTTTATAATAGTTGTACAAGAAAGACTTGTTTTGGCCTCAGCACAAGAAATGGTCTTTCCATTCATGTGACAACACTTTACCACACTCTCTTGAAAGTCGATCTGTAGATTCTGTCAGCACATGTGCATTTCATTCCCCTCACCATGTCATTTAGCTGCTAGATGTGACATACAACATCATTACAGCATAATCGATGGCTTCTGGACACTATTTAGCATGACTGACCAACTCTCACTGTTACTCCCTACAGTTCACCTACTGGTGAGGGTGCTGGCAATAGATGATGGACTTAACTCCCCGTCTGTCTCCTTCCCTCATTTGTCTCTTCCAGCTTGCCCTTGTAGATTTTTCTGTTATTGCTCCCCCTCTACAGCCACTAGCCAACAGCTTGTACAGTACACTTGAGTGAGTTTCAAGCTGGCCGATCCATATTTCAGAGTGGAAACATATAGATGACAGTGAGGCGTGAGATAGGAACAGACAGGAACACATCCAAGTAACATGTAGGCTGTGTTCTGCTGTCTGTACAAAAAGTCTATACAGTATGCAGCATTAGGGTTATAGAGCCTGTTTGGAAGTGCAATGCAGAATATTCTAGACTGTCGCCCACTATTTATCAAACATCTCAGAATCATTGCTCTCAAAATTAAACTAGGTCTGACAGAAGTCCTACCTTATTTATGATTTGACCTATAGCACATGCATTCTCAGCGAGTTTTCATCTGAGAGTATACGTCCTCCGTTTTTAGAAGCTCAGAGCTGAAAATAAAGTTAACCATGCTGTTCAGTTTTGTCGATTGAAACAACATTTAAAAGAGTGGCTGGCTGATCTTAATACAGTTTGATGCAGAGAAAAAAAAAAAAAACTGAATAAAGAAGAAAAAGTTTGTATGAGAAGTGAAAAAGACTGAAAACGCAATTTTCCTAAAGTGATAAACATGGACTGCTTTGCACATCTGGGCCTAAATTTACCAAAGATCAACCATAATAATAATAATAATAATAATAATAATAATAATAATAATAATAATAATAATAATTTAAAAGTACTTTACTATTAAGACTTTTATCAAACAGCACATTCATAAGCAGTTGTACTGATCCAAAGTGGTTAATAGCAACAATAATACTAAATCTATATAGTGCTTAATTAATTATAAAGTAAAAAAACACTAAGCAAACAGTAGCATTGGCAACAGTAGTCCTTCCCTCCGATCTGTGAGTATTCACAACTGCACTTTACTTAAAACGCTCTCATGAGCGCTCACAGGCTTACAGCACTTCAGTTTCTCACATGGCTTCCAGGTAAGAAAGGTAAAAAGCTTGTCTAAAATATCCCCGCGCTGACCCACTTCTCAACATACATGTGGTGAAAAAGCAGGATCAGCAGAAGGTTTTGCTCATTGTAAACAGATTCAATATGGCCGACGTAAATGTTATACTGGAAGACTGCGTGAGGAGGCTCTTTAAAATACCAACGAAACAGAAACGATGAGGATTAATGTATAAAAAGACCAGATACAGGTGGGCAAAATGTGTGTTTATTAAAAGCACAATCATTAATAAAGTTTGATTTGATTTGATTTGATTTGATTAAATAACTGCATGACACCAGAAGTAAATACCTGAGCTGCCCAATTTGTAGACTTTTCTGACATGGCCTCTTAATGTTGCAGGAATGTCAATATTCTTCACATTTTGTTTTTTATTTCCTTCAAACGTGAAAGACCATTTATCACACTTCAGCTATTGTTTGTGGAGACAAACAGTAGAGCTGAATAAAACATGGATGTGGTTTGGCCTAAATTAAACTTGCATAGCAAAGTTTACAGAGGTCTGGAGAATTCAAGCAAAAGAAGTTCGGAAAAGGTAGAAACACAGCGAGCTGTCGTTACACTTTAAATCCATAAGATTACGCTCCAGAGAACTCGTTTATGGTCAAACAGACGACTAAATGGCGTTGTTTCCACAGGGGTGCGTTTCAACATGCACACTTCAAAAAGTCAAGACAAAACTGAAGGATGACTCTCTGGTTCCCCTTTGTCCCTCCTCTCTGCACCTTGATGCAGCATTGTGGTATCAAAAGCCAAAAGGTCGATGGAGGCCGCAGATGCTTTTACCATTAAGTAAGAATATAACAAATACTTAAACCATTATCTAATTGTGTAGTTCAATGATGCTTTAAATACTGATGCCAGCCATGGAGGAAAGTAGCAAGAGGAACAAAAGTCACTCCAAAACATGATAAACTGGCATTGTTTTTTGGGTTTTATTGCTTCTCCTCTTTATTGCTTCTCCTGTGATTGTGGTGGCTTTATGGATGCTGGTTACCTCAGCTCAGGGCTACATGGCAGCTCAGTAAGGAGAGTTACAAGCCGGGGGACATGAGCTTGATCTGGGGAACAAGGGATCCTGGGAACATGGGAAGGGCTCCAGTTAAAGCAAAAAAAAAAAAAAAAAAAGACCG
This sequence comes from Chaetodon trifasciatus, assembly GCA_037975065.1. Classification (NCBI taxonomy): domain Eukaryota; kingdom Metazoa; phylum Chordata; class Actinopteri; order Chaetodontiformes; family Chaetodontidae; genus Chaetodon; species Chaetodon trifasciatus. The sequence continues at coordinate 5,950,968 of JBBMOE010000033.1, forward strand.
GCTCAGTCCACCACACAGGCTTTTCTTTGCTGTAGCAAATGATGAACTTCAAACTACTTTCAGCTTTGGCAATCTTGCTAATGTTGAAATTCTAATGTTTTAATGTCACTCTTTGTGCATCTTTCTTGGGTTTTTGGCAGATTTTTTAGCAGAGTGAAAAGGTGGCAAACTCAATTTTAAAAGTAATAGTATTTGCTTTTATACCAGCAGAAGAGGAAGTTATGCATCTCGTGTCTGGGGACTCTACTCTCTCCCCATTGGCTGACAGACCTGGAGTCCCCAGACACCAAGTCCTCAGTTGCACCCTCTGCTACAACAGCAGCTATAATGATTAATAAATGTTTTCATGCCGTTCACACTTCATAATACTTCACAATAATAAAGCTGTCAGCTACTGTGGCAGGAAATTCATTTTTTTATCTATTTATTTATTTTTTGCTTTCTGCTTCTGTGTTAATCCCAGAGGCTCTTGCTGCCAGCCAGAGTCTGCCATGTTTTGGAAGTGTGATCAGCAGAGGGAGGTCACTGAGTCTTCTCTGTGAGCACACCTGTGTATGTGTTAAGTTCACCTGTGTGTGTGTGTGTGTGCGCGCGTGTGCGCGTGTGTCTGGTGTGTGTGTGTGTGTGTGTGTGTGTGTGTGTGTGTGTGTGTGTGTGTGTGTGTGTGAAAGTGGAAAAAATCCAGAGAAATAGAGAGAGAGAGAGAGAGAGAGAGAGAGAGAGAGAGAGAGAGAGAGGGAGGAGACAGAGACTGACAGGTAATGTCGGCCATTTTATCACCTTCGTCTGTCTTTCTGTTGGTAATCTGGGAGCGCAAGTTGACTGTTTAGCGTATTTATCTCTTGGGAGTTTGTGCCTGTGTAAGGTTGAAAGTGTGTGTTTGTACAACGGTGTATCCACAAAGGTGTTATCGAACGTTTATGTGAATTTCAGCTTTAGTTTGTCTGTTAACTCGGGCCTGATTATGGGTTTGCACATTTCTCCTTTAGTAGAAGGACATACATCCCCTCAGGGTTTGAATACAAAATGTGACTCTTTCAAATGTAACCTATTTTGATGTCTACACACACACACACACACACACACACACACACACACACACACACACACACATAGCATGTCAGAAAGTGCACCACATTGACAGCAGGACTGACAGAAGAAGAAAACCAGAATGACAGAGGGAGAGAGAAAGAAAGAGAGTGAAAACAAAGGGACAGAGAGAGAAACATAAAGAGAGAAAACAGACTGAGAGCCATTAAAGACAGGACACAGAAAGGTATGGATGACACAAAAAGAACAAATTCAAACTATAAAAAAGATTATTGAACATACATAAAGTCCTCTTTGCCCAACTTGGAGTGTTTCCCTTTCATAAGGAATAATGACTCCCAGTCCTCATCCATAAACCTATATAGATGCAAATGAGGCAGCAAGCTGCAATCTGGGGAAAACAACAAAATGCTAAATTTTAATCAGAAAACACCATGAGGAGAAATCAAATTGATTTATTCCAAAACATCGTGCGTCAGATAATATTGTTGTTGTCCTCGCATCAATCAAAATGAATCCAAAATTCTGCTTTTTGACTGATTTTCAGCAGTGATTTAGAAAAAACAGGAAAATCACAAAGGCAATCTTTCTGTGAAAATCCTAATCAATTATCTAACCCGTTCATGGAGATTTCAACCATTATCTAAAATTTACACTGACAAGCTGGCCACAGTCCTTCAAGACAAAGCACCCTGTAGCTTCAACCTACAAAATACAAAAAAAATCTAAGATTTTTCAGTGATGTGTGCTGCTGTGCGACTCTGATGAAGGCCTCGGCAGCAACTGCATCATCAAAGACATCAGCCCAGGGCCCTGACAGTCAGCATTATAAGATATTACTGAAAAGGCACAGATGTCAAGGAAAGATATTTAAATGTATGCTTAGCTCCAATTGAGCATTTATACGCCTGCGATTATATGCGACTGAAAGTAAATTCAAGGATAAGCCGAGACTGTTTTAGGCCAGTCTAAAACATCAGTCTAAACTGATGGACTCATCTGTAAATTGATAGTAAGGCTGCACTCGTTCAAATACTTTATCTATATTTGACACAGAACTGACAGCAGCATTGAAGCGCCGCTTGAGCACTTCCTCCAGCTTAATTCAGTCTGGACTGCTATCAAATGAGTGACCTTGAGTAAGAAAAGGTGATGATTCTACTTTATCATCATAGTGGTAATTATACTTACTATATTTACAGGTGTTCCTTATGCTCTGCTCCCCTCATGGTTGTAAATGGAGTGGACAAAATTTTAGAAAAACCTTGGACTGCAAAGGAAAACCCTCAGGAGTGAACAGAACTGAGGGATTTACCTGTTTTATTGTAATTAGATAAAAATGTAATGAAGGGCACCTTCTGTCTGATCATTGCTAATTGCCAAGAGGACAACAGAGAAAGCAGATTTGCAACTTACCTTTGCAACACCTGGGTTAATTTAATTAGAACTGATATGATATGAAAAATATAATTACTCAATGACTTGCCAGATAATGGAAACTCACCAGCAGTGACCAGATTCCCTAATAAGAGGCGTACTCCTCCAAATTTGTATTTAGATAGCAACTAAAAATGACAAACAGTCAGTATCCATTTCACATCATCACTGAAAAGAAACTGGTATAAGAAAGAAAAGAAGAGTACAGAGTCGAGAGACAAAGGTGGACAAACAGGGACATAACAGACAGACAGCAAACAAAGACAGAGACGGGCGACGAATGAATAATGAACTGATGACAGTGTCTTTTCTTGTTGTTTGCTTTTTTTGCCCTCACCACCTTCAACTCCCCTCTCCTCCTTCAGCCTTTGTTATTCTCAGATCCTTTCCATCCCCTAACCTCAGGTTCTCCTTCATCATCTCTGTTTGCGTCCACTCCTTTCCCCTTCTCTACCTCCAAGCCTCGTTTCCACTGTTGCTCTACCCTGCCTCATTCCCCAGTTTTCTGTCTCATCCTTTCATCTCTGTTGTTCTCCCACCTCATTCTCCATCCTCCCCTTCCTCCCTCCCTATGGCCAACCGCTGCTTAAACAAACTTTCTGTCGAAAGTTGAAAAGTTGAGCTGATTGGTCAGGCCATCACAGAGCTGGATGTGCACACAAGGTACACACACACATACACACACACACACACACACACACACACACACACACACACACACACACAATAAGAGAGCTCTGCTGTGTTCTGCTTCGGTTCCCCAAAAAACAAAAATTGTAGCCAGGGGCAAGAAGCTGAGCCTGATGCTATTATAGTCCGATGGAGAACAAACAGAAGACATTTACGATTTTACATTTTGTTTTTGTCCACAGTCTTGTACCCTAAGTGAACACGGAAGAATATCTGAGCATTTGTCATGATAATAAAGAAGTGCGATGAGAAACAAGACAGGGCAGAAATTAGGGAAGGAAGAAACCTTGCCCTCTTCTTCCTTCTTTTCCTATAATAAAAGCAGATGTGCATTTGGATGCAAGCAAAGGAAATAGGAAGAAATGAAGGATGTAGGAAGCAGAGGAGGAGGATGCTCTGCACTCCACCCTGCAATGCTTCCTTCATCTCCACCGCTCTGTTTTCTTTTCCTCTCTTCCTCTCTCTCTTTTTCCACCCCATCCCTGATGAGATGCTTTCTGACACTGCCACTGGCTGCCGGTTCCTCTAGCCATCTGCAAAACACACACACAAAACACACACACGCACGCACACACATGCACATGAACACACTAAGACACTCCTTAACAACACATATTCACACTTAACGCAAAAACAGAGAACACAATCCACTGCAACATGGTAGAATTTGACACACTTAAGTTTTCCCAAAGATAAACATATAAAAATACACACTTACTGTGTTCCATTTAGGGATGTTTAGGGCTTTGTTGGAATTTGACATACAGGTGGATACCTTTTTAAAGATTTTTGGGGCATTTCTGCTTTATTTATTTAGATAATGACAGCTGGAAAGACAGGAAAGGCAGGAGAGAGGGGGAAGGACATACTCAAGCATTGGCCATAACATCTCATCTTTGGTACATGGTACCCGCTCCACCAGGTGAGCTACTTGGGCGTCCAGGTGAGCACTTTTAAACCGAAACAGAAGCAATTTATTAAGATGCTATTTCCTGACAAGCCACAACTTTATATATTTTATTACAGCAATCCAAGTGGGAACCAAACCACACACACCCGCAGCTTTACATTGTGGAGTCATATAGTACAAAACTATAAAAAAAAGCTTTATCTTGACGCATGCTTGTTACTTTCAAAGTGGACCTTTGTTTTCTGGTTTTCAGTAATGATGAATGTGTTTGTAATTCAACTCGCCATTGACCTTTAAATCGTTCCACTTTGCCAAGACTGACACTCTCTAATAACTAGTCACACACGGGGCCAACTCCTCAGAAGCTAAAAGACGTGGAAGCCGCATCAACTGATTTTTTGGCCACTTGAGATCAGTGGAAAGAAGCTGTGAACACAACACTGACCCACTGTGTTATCACCCAAAATAAGCTGATAAGGCTTATTTTCACATCCAGCAGTTACTGAACAACATTATGATTCATTTGGAGTCGTCTTTCTGGCTAGCTGGTGAAGTTAAGTCCAACATTCACACTCTTTTGGCTCCATTTTTGGTTGCTACCAGCTTCTGAGGGGAATATCTGGCTCTTTATCTGCTAAATGCTGCACTATGTTCACCAGCTTGTTACTATCTGTGTCTGTCTGCTGTTCAGTGCTGAGCAGGAAGTGTACTCTGGGTGTTTGGAGCTTTTTCACTGAGAACTGAGAGCTGTCTGCTGTGACCAAAAAGGCACTATGAGAGCAGTGAGTGGACCAAAACAGTAAAGTTGTGAGCTGTAAAACCAAAACAATGAGCTGAAAGATGCTAAAATGTGATGCATTGTGATGCCTCGTCCACACAAATACATTTTTCTTGTTGCCTGATGGTGGCGGATGTTAAAGTTGCAGCAAATGTTGAATTACACTGCCTGTATGCTGCAACATCAACATGCTATATCCACACCTCCATCTGTACACTGCTGCCATGAATCTCCTTTTCTACTGGGGACAACAGGCTTGTTTGCATCACACTGATTTTACAATATATCAGCTCCCACTTGTGGACAATCTGCAGCCTGTTAAATATGAAGAAGGGAGTTTATGGGTGAGTTAAAACCAAGCTCCCTGAGGTTCCCCACGTTAAAAAAAGGTTCAGTCATAGTTATAAATATCTTGCAGCAAATATTTGCAGTTATTTTTCTGTGCTGTGTACTTGTTTATCAGGCATTTGATGTTTGCAACGGGAGGCAGTGAGAGCTTGCTGGCGTTGGACTTTTTATAGACTAGTGCTGCTACTGTTACTCTATGTTGTACATACTATTTTCCTGCCACTGATTAGTCGAGAGCCATCTAGGATCACAAATGATATGTCATTAGTCAAGGCAGAAATCAGCTCAGAGACATCCTAAACACAGCTGTGCCAGTCTTCACAGAAAACTCAAACAGTCAAGTGGTTGTTAGAGGACAAATCCACTTTCTGATACTTCAAGATTTGTTTTATATCGAAGGGGTGAAATTTTCACTATTATACCAATTGCCCTTCAACTTGCCTCTTCTCGTTTTGCTTCCTGGTAATTTTGGAGAGTGCTGTTTGACAACCCAAAGAAAATGGATTTGAGCATGCTTCCATCTTGAAAAAAGTTCATCTTGACAGAGAAAAAAGATGTTCTTGTATGAGAAATGTCTTCATTATGCTTCAGAGAGGCAGCTGCTTGTAGTGGAATCCATCATTTTGTCCGTCTAAAAGCAAAGATTTCAGATTGCTTCCATTGTCACTGCAGCATCACTGGAGACAATAATGTCGCCATGTTATGTTCTCAAGTTTACATTTTCCCTACAGGGCACATCTGCAGTTTAACACCAACACCTTTGAAAATGAGATGAATCCACAACATTAATCTTACCTGAAATCACCAACAATTTCCATGCCACTGTCTGGCCTCACTCTCAAGTCGCTTCAGTTGCTTTCATTTAAATAAACCCAACCACACATGCATGCAGGCAGACACATGCACACACATATATATGCACACACATTTGGTCAGTGGGCTGAGTTGATTATGCATGACCTCTCCAAATACCAGCAAAATGCCAGCAAGGAACACATACAGTAGGGGTCTGACATAATACAAATGCACTGGGTACAACTAAGGGCCACATACGCTCATGCGGATACATGCTACTATATGTTAGCATGGCCCACATACGAGTTTCACATTTACATTATATCTCTAACTGATTATTCATCCTGTGAAATGTCATGTGGGACAATGTCTTCAATCATTCTCATCTTGAGTACAGTTTCTGCTCCTAAGAATCATTGTTATATTATTAAAATGTACACAAAACACACACTATACAAGCACACACATGCTTCTTGCAAAATGCATACTCACACACAAGTGCACGCACCATACCAAAAGGCAATCTTTATGGCATCTCCCAGGAGAATCACATTCACTTTGTTCAAATATTTTCTTCAGTTTTACCTCAGGGGCTGCTATGTTGTTATGACTCAACTTCCCCTGTAATATACGTGTGTGTGTGTGTGTGTGTGTGTGTATGTGTGTATGTGTGTGTGTGTGTGTGTGTGTGTGCTTGTTTGTGTGTGTGTGTGTGTGTGTGTGTGCGTGTGTGCGTGTGTGTGTGATATTTGGCTTACTGACTCACCCCTCTTGTGTCCAAAGAGTGATTCTGCTGACTCCAGTGTAATGTCCTTAATCACTGTGTGTGTGTGTGTGTGCATGTGTGTGTACTGTAGGCGGCTTGTGTCTCTACATACAGTGTAGCCTTGCTTGTATGTCTTTAAGTGTGCATGTTAACTTGTGTATATCCAGTATGTGTGTCGTGTGTTGTTGTGAGTGTGTTCGGCCGTGTTCATGTGTTGGCTAATGGGTTTTGTCAGTGTGACTGAACTGAACTGAGGTCAACACAGCTGATTAAAGAAGCGAGCTCTGCCGCTCTGCCTACACATTTACCACCACAAAGTCTACCTCTCCATTCTAAGCCTCCACTTCACTGGCACTCAGATTAAAAATTTACTGCTTGCAGTCACAGACAGTAAATCCACTGCTTCACTTTATTAAAAGTTTGAATGTCTGCAGGCAAAATGAGCATCTGAACTGGTATTAGTGGATGGAGATGGATGGGAAAAGAGCAAATTCTTAGACTGAGGGAGGGGGGCTATTCAGCCCTACAACTCTGTTAAAACTGAGCAGCTCTCTTTCAGATTTATTTTGAAATGAGATTATATTGTTTGCACTTACAGTCAATTTTACTTTCTCCTTTAAAGACATGTTTAGATCCTTTCACATTCATCCAAATACAACACTCGCAAGCCACGCACGCTGAACTTACTGTATTGCTTAGACTGGAAATGTTTCGTCAATTAACAGAATAATTAATGGCAGCTATATTTTAAGCAAAATCTCTGCCATCTCCTAAAATGTAAATATTTTTCTGTTTTTTTATTCTTCTGATATTAGTGTAAACATCTTTTGGTTTTGGAGTTTTGGGTGGACAGAACAAGCAATTTGAATATCTCAGCATTTCCACCAGCCTCACATCCATTTCAAAGGCAGTGGCTTCATTTGCAAATGAAAGAAGTCATCCTTTCTCCTTTTGATTCATCTCTCAAATTGCCTGTTCTTGCTGTGGGCTTAAAGCAGTGACTTTATCATCAAAAGTCTCACAGATATCAAAAATAATATCAAATAAAGTTTTTTTTTTTTCGTCTCTCTCCAGTGTAACACAATTTCTATTGTTCTTTTTCAAACTCCTTAATAAGTAGTTTTAAGGTTGGAAAAATGATCCAGTTCTACATTGTCACATATCAAGTATCAGCTCCTTATTGAAGCAGATCTGTCAATAAAGTAGCAATTCAGTCACGTTCATAATCAACATTTACACGACCCATGCACAATGCTACGTCATGCAGCTGGTGTCGCATTGCTAAGCACCTTGAACTCCCTCCATAAGACAATTTCTCAACATTCATTCGTCAAGTAATTTACCTTGTTGCAATTTGCACTTAAAAGAATGAAGTTTACACTGAGAGAAATATTCAAAGCCAAGAACCTATGTTTCTATGGATGCACCTTTTTCAACAAGTGGAAATGTTCTTGAAGTCTTGTGCTTCACCGTGTCCATATTTCCCAAATTTCAGCCTGACATGTCTGCTGCCTTTTGAAAAGTTGGTGTCTCTGCTAGAATTTCAAATGAAGTTATGTGGGTTTAATGTTCAGTTGCACAGCATGAGGCTGTAATGACTGGATCACAAGCGGATCACTGAGGTATGAGTGGCTAAATTCCTGAACTTCGGTTACCTTGAAAGTAAAATCATGAAAGTATTGTACGGTCTGAGTTGAACTTTGAGAATTAGATGACACTCCAGTACTCCTATAATACAGCAGTACAGTAGTACAGCAGTAGTGCAGTATCGCAGGTGATTCCATATGAGCAGTGACAGGGACAACAACAAAGAAGGTTCTTTAACAGAAGTTTACGACTGTTGGGTTTTACTCTCCATATGATAGAAGTGAATTTTGGGTATAATACTTAAAGTCCCATCCAGATAGAATGAATATTCCAGGGGAAGCTGGGTAATTTGCCATACTGTTTGATAACCAAACTCATTTTCCAGATGGTATTTTAATCAAAATACAATATACTATGTCAGAATGCAGGAAGCAGTTCTTAATATTTATATTTCACCAAGTCACCATCATCAGCAAGCTTTCACAATGAAACTTGAATCAAGGCAGGACCAACACTTGCTGCTTTAATGATTAAAATCAATGACATTATCAGCAATATTAAAATAGCCCATCAACCTTCCCTATAGAGACATAAATCCTCTCACAATGGATTATTTTCTGCTGCTCTAAGAGCTCACTGACTTGCTTATATAAAACAGTAAATCGACTGCCTTTCACCCTACAACCATCAATCTATCGCTGCTTTCAGCCCTTTCTCTCCTGTCTGATCTTTCTATTCCCATCAGTGTGAGCAGAGTTGGCACCTGACTGCTCACCCAACACAACATACATTAGTCACTGAACCCTATGTCTAACTGTGACACACATCCACACACACACATTATATAACTCTGAATTCATGCCTCAGAGCACTTCCCAGCATCTTGCTCACGCATTCTTTTTCCTGTTACATGTGTACCTCTACTGTACTCCCCAAGTGTGTTACCATGTCTGTTTGTGAGGTTGTGAGAGTGTGTGTGCGTATGATTGTACTGTAATATGTGTGTTGTTGTGTTTAGCTGCCTGACTTTGCTTTCCTGTGTTCTATTTACTCTATGAAACATGGCATGTTGTTTATTTGCTCACAAACTCTTGTTATTTCAAACAATTATATCAGATTTTTCATTTTCTATAAGCTTCATTCTGCTCTTGCAGCTGTTTTGGGTGTTACAATAATCCAAACTTACACTTCCATTTTAGCTGTTTGTCTGGACACACTCAGATTAGCACACACCTCCACAGCTCTAACTCTATCGGTACAATAAGAGTCGTGCCAAACCCACCACTGCATTCAGTTTTCATCACTGTCAATTCAACACTATGTGAAACATGTAAAATGATGGCTTTATTATGCAAAAACAAAGGTTGTCTTCACTGAGGTTAATGCAGAGACATAAGCTGTAAAATGTCAACATCAATGATGGACCATAAGAAAATATGAACATGATGAGCTTATGCTGTAAATGTCATCTGAGCGTCAGAGTGAGAGAAGCAGTTTTAAATGTGGTTTGGAACGAACTCATTTAGTTTGTTTAGTTACTGTTGTTTCTCCTTCAAGCTGTATCTCCAATCACTGCATATTAAAAATGGTGCATTTACATGAAACTTGCAGGTTTGCCCAACAAATAATCCCAAAAAAGAATAAATATATTGAGTGAGTTTGAACGAAAAAAGGTCAAAATTATTTGGGACATTTGTCCCAAAGAAAAAAAAATGACTCTGCTGCTCATACGTGCCATAAAATGTTTGATTTAATGAGGCTCAATGTGGCTTTCACGCAACTGTGGTAATTCTTTTTTATACTTGAGTAAAATGCAGCAGAGCCCTGGTCAAACCAGAAGTGGCCCGCCTCACGTCACCGCCTCTGCATATGTCCCAGGATGCACAGGGCCTTGTGGGCAAGTCTGGATATCACACAGCTCACGGAGCCGACATCAACACAGCTGTACAGTCACAGTGTGAGTCAGAGATATGAGGTTTGTTTTCAGTCCATCTCAATGTTTGATTTAATAAGGCTCACTGAGGCTTCCACGCAACTGTGGTAATTATTTTTTATACTCTGGTCAAACCAGAAGGGGCCCAGAGCCATGATGCACATCCTGAATTGCAAAGCAACGACCTACTAGCAGATTGTTGTGTTAGTTGATTTGAAATCTAAACCAACTGCCCCTGCCAGCTAAACTTTACGACCAGCACAGTTCGCAGACTGCTGTGGTTGAACTTCTGGTAAGTGTTAAATGATCTTCTGCTTACTGGATTTCAGTTTCATCTCAGTGCTGCTGTTACTGGATCTCAATGCAGCTTTGACCCCTTAGAAACTGACTTCAATGCTAACCTTCAATTAATTATTTATTCTTTTATTATGTCAGGCCTTGTAGCTGTTAGCATTATCCTTCCAGCAGGTCAGCCTCCGTCTCAATGAATCTATTAAGCCGAGTACTTACAGTGTTGTCCATGTTTGTCCTGTCGATGAGAATACTATAAGCCTCCTGAAAGCGGCTGCATCTGTCTAACCCTCTGTTTGTTTACTGTCCCACAAGCACGAGTGTCTGTGTAGACACACTCTCTCTCTCCTCGTTTCACCTCCTGGTCCTCCTTTTTCACTCTCCTCGCTTCTCTGTACTCGACCATCTACCATCCTGGGACCTCTGTCTCTGTCCTGACTGTCGGTTTTTCTTTCTTTCTTTTTTTTTTCTTTTACACAAATCAAGTTAAAGTTTTTTCATATATGTATTTATTTTTCAACTCTTTAAGCTTTTAACGGACTGACCACATGTTCTTCAACCTCCTAAGCTGTTTTGTCTTTCACCAGAGAGAGAGAGCATGAAATTCACCAGGCTTTACATCGAAAATAGAACTCTATTTCAATAAAATAATTACTGAATCTTTTCTTTGATTGACAGAAATGGCAACAAGAAGAAACTGTCCCCACACTATTCATGCCAAAACACTGCAACCACAGTCTTTAACTACAACACGTATTTTCACAGCCGCAGGCCCTTATTTGCAGTATAAAGGTGAGTGGCATACACATGGACACACACACACGCACACACATGCACATATAGACAGCTGAGTGACAGAGGGAGGTGAAATGTGGGAGAAACGTGAAGCGGAGAGGTAGAGATAGCTGCTCAGTCATGCCTACTTTGAGAACTCATGTACATTGTGTATATTCTACATCACTAATTTTAAACACACACACACACACACACACACACACACACACACACACACACACAAACATTACTTTCACATAATGCACACACGCCTGCAGCCTTCAAACTCTTAATATGTTTTTATTTGTTGTTTTCTCCTCATATTTCGTCCTTTTTTATGAGCTTTCACTGATGGCTGAACTAAACGCCCCCTGCCCCGATAAACATACACACACACACACACACACACACACACACACACACACACACACACACAAACAATGGGCTGGAGTGGTCATGCACGCAATAGAGGACATAAATCAGTGTTATTTGTTGGAGGTAGCATGAATAGAAGAGCCAAGCTTTTTGCCGTGCTGTGCTGCCAGCGCTAGTGGACAACTCCTAATTGTACACTGAGAGTTTGTAACAATGGAAGCTGTCAAAGAATCTTTATATTTAAGCAATGAAAAGAAAATGATTTAAACATTCCAACAGAGGCAGTAAAAACATTCAATGATAATTTTTGTGCTGCTCAGTATAATAGTGATTTTATTGTTTTCATTATTGCTCCATTTATCTCGCCTTTATTGTCTTGTGAAGCACTTTGTAACATCTGCTTTGCAAAGTGCTACATAAATAATTTCTTTTTAATTATTTCATAATTTTATCTTCCATCCAAATGATGGCTATCAAAAGCAAAAAAACATTTGTGACGTGCAGTGGAAACCTGAAGATGGACAGAATCTGTAGGTTTCAGTGAGGAAATTGTTTCCATTTTCTTGAAATCAAAAGCAATGCTTCCAATACCTCTCTATATGGTAGTCTTTATTGCTAGTGGCGGAGTCCGCCATTCCCCTGGTGGATTCAAATTGCTGTCACATGCGTGAGGCTTTCACAGGAAACGATGCATGCGTGCAGTCCTGCGTTACTGTTTTTGCTTTTATCTCCTGGTATCAGCCTCACTCTTTACTGTTCTCTACACTGTGTCACAGCTGATGTTGTCGCTAATGCAAACCATATATATACTGCCGCTGCCTCATATTAAAAGCATTCATTTTGTTATATATTGTGCCAATTGAAACACAATATACTGACTGACTTCTTTATTAAAACAAAGTGGTGCGACTGTAAACAGATACACCAGTTGTTCTTCTAACAAAGCAGCTGCTCAACGAGTGTTTGCTGTATTAAACTGCACTGCTGTTACCACCAGTAGCCATGGGGGCCGCTACATGAACCAGGAATTAAATCTTATTTTTTTATTTTATTTGTGTGTGTTTTAATTAGATTAGATTCAACTAAGTACTGAGACAATAAAATAAGTGCAGCACCGTAGGCTGCTTGGCCATTGTGACCTCCCTCCTTGAGGAATCCAACTTTAAAAGCAGCTGTTGGTTTAAAAAGCTGATTTAATGATTTTTTTTTTTCCACCTAGCTCTGTCACTGCCTGTATGTAAGATTTTGGATGTGTCCCCCAAGGCCATGTACCAGATTCTTAACAATATACAGAACAAATAATTAAAAAAAAAAATCTATCTGTTAATTAAATCCTTAATTAAAAATGTCCGAATATACGTCTGAATATACAGGATGTCCTCCAGTGTTGAACCTTTAGGCAAATCTGCAGAGCAGGAACAGATGGCACACCAAATTTTTATTGTGGATACAAATCAAAGAGACTATTAAAACCAGTATTGCCATCATTGTTAATTGATCCATTGTACAAATTAGTCTAGACAGCCAATATTAGGGACAGGCGATCAGTGAAGAGATTGCATCATTAGAGAAACAAACTCTCACCTCGAGGGTTCTGCTGAAGGTTAAATTCTTGTGCTGATTAAGAAAATGTGCAGCGCACAAGTGTCAGTTTTCTCTGCTGTTGATGCACCAAGGGACTGACTGCTCCACTGGCTTTGCTCTGTAACCGACAGGACAAAACTGTGACCAACCAGGGCCTGTCCCAGGTGTGACTGTGTGTACTATATGTATCCCTCACTCCCTGTGCAGCTAGACCTCAGGCCACAGCTATAAATAATGAAGATTGTTCTCATTTCCCCTTTTTTTCACACGGTTGCTGCAGTGCTGTTGCAGCTTTATGTTCTGCTCTCTATAGCCGCATGCTATGAGGAACTATCTGTGACTATTGTCCACTCGATTTATGTCTAATGAAGCAGCTTCTGCTTGTTGAACAGCCAGGCGTTACTTCAGCCAGACTGGAGTGATATGAGATAGTGAGGAACACCTGACGCAAGATAATATCAGGTGCACTAGCATTAATGCACACATGCTCCCACGGGCAGCCGTAGTTCCCAACACACAATCGTGCATGCACGAACACAAACCCAGACACATTCTCTCATGGTAATTTACAGTAGACTGTGTCCTTTATGCGAGGCCCGATGAGCTATTTTGAGTGTCCCACTTATGCAGCGAGGCAACTAAAATCCATACATCCTTCTGTGGCACTGAGACACAAACACACATGCACAAATTTCACAGGCCCACACATATCACACACCTATTAAGGTCACATGTTTGGGATATGGATTTTCTCCCCATTTCAGCTCAGTCAATAAATCAACTTCTTTAATCAAATGACGCAGTGATTGATAACAGTGACTCTCATAGAGCCTGCTCGACCTTGTGTGGCCTGCACAATGCGTTGTTGTGCTCCTGTGTTTTTTTTGCAGCATTGTTTTCTTCAGCAGGCACTACACTCCTCCCTCAGTCACTAAGTGGAGTTTGGAAATATCCTATTAAACAGATTTGCACCAAATCAAGATGGCAGGGGAAGTGAAAGCACAACAATAAGCTAATAAAGAGAAAACATTAAACTAAAGGTATATCAGTGAGAACTGAACATGAATACATGAATACTGAGGTTCAATTATTTGGAGAAATGGAAAAACGAAGGACATTCTGAAGCTGAAATCATCTTTTTTGGAGCAAAACATTTTGATTTAGACTACTTGCAGTCAAATGTATTGACAGCTTTCACATTTTCATGAAAACATAATCATAAAAATTCAGGAAACGATGCCACCCAACACAATTCCACACACCACACGTACACTTACTCCTGCAGGGCTTGAACTTAAATTGAACTTAACACATGACGGTGACCTTTACATAAGAGAAAAGAGAGACAGGCCGGGAGAGGAGGCAGAGAAGCAGACAAACAAAAATGAAAAAGAGAAGCAGGGAAACACAGAAGCTAGTGGAAATTTCATTTTTACTTCATTCCTCAGAGTAATACAGAAAGGCAGGCAGTTAGGTAAACTGACTCGGATAACAACTGGGCAGTGGGGGGTGGGGGGGGTGGGGGTGGGTTGACAAGGTGCTTTGGAAAGGGGAGGAGGAGAGAGTGTTGATAGAAAGAGGGAGGGTGAGGAGGATAAATGTTGCTCCCAGATGAAAACAAAAGGATGACAAGAGATTGGAGGAGGCAGCTTATGCAGGTTACTGACAAGGAGGAAACAGAGCAGGAGTGAATCAATGGTGGAGGAGGTTAAGGAGAAGCGGGTTAAATGAGCAGATAAACAGAGAGGAACCAGTGAGATAGAGGAAGAGAGAGCGGTTGAGGGGGGAAAGCAACGTTAGCGCTGGGAGACAGAGAACACAGGCATCAGAGAGGAAAAGATATTGAAACACACAACCACAAAACGAGAGGCTGCGTGAATTTCCATGAGCCACTTTGTGTGTGTATGACTGACAAAACACCTGCATATCCTCGTGTGCTTGGGCGCCACTGTTGCATCTTTCCCTCTGTGCATGCATGCCTTTATGTGTGTGTCTCCAGTGTGTGTGTGTGTGTGTGTGTGTGTGTTAGATGGCCTAGAACAGTAACGTATGCCTTCTCCTCAGCTGGGTTGATCTCATTGTGTCAAACTCTGGGCTTTGACTAATCACTCTCAAATAAGAGGACTCAGCGAACAGTTGCACACACTTACGTGACCACACACGCACCACACAACAACACAAACTCCTTTCCTCCGTCCACATCCCCATCTCTTCATCTATTGCTGTCATAATTTCAATACATCCGTCTTCTTTTCTCCCCCCCCAACTGTTTGCCATCTGTCTCTCAGTAACATCTTCCCATTCGCCTTAGATTTTCTCTTTGTCGGTGACTGTTCTGCTGCCCTTTTGCACCCTTCTCTCTCTTTGGTGGATTTGGCTTCATTGCATTACCTTTTTAGATGGCAAACACTGTCCAATGACAGAAAAGATGGGAGGAAAACATGTGACAAAGGTGACAGTTTTGGTTGACTTAAATCATCTGTTTGTTCAGTGTACAGCTACAGAAAGCAGATGTAGCTCAGTATCAAGACTGGAAACAGAGGGGAAACAGCTAGCTGTAGATATTTCATGCTCTTTTGTTAAATCTGCACAAAAACCACTATGTAAAAAGAACATGTTATGGTTTTATTGGAGATTATGTGCCGGACTGTTTCTTTACCAAGAGCAGTGACTTTCTGAAGTCCTGTCATCTCTGTGAGCTTGCTAGACAACCAGTGGAGACTCAAAGAAGTCACTGAGCCCAAATAATAGTCCAGCACATAACACCCAATCAAGCCCCAACATGTCATTTTTTAAAAACTTTTTATAAAGCTAACCATGTCCAGGCTGTAGCTTAAAATTTTGCGATGAAATTGACATCTATCTTCTCCTCTAACTCCTGTCGTGGATAAGCGTACTTCCCAATATGTCGACCTTAAAGATGTAATTAATTTTCTTCGGGTTTAGAAATTTCGTCTCACAGGAGAAAAACTTTTCAGATTAAATCCATTTCAGCTCGCAGGTTATTCACTATTTCTATTTGATGCCTTTGCTCAACTCCAGTGGTTGTAGAAGTGGGCTCTGTGGGTGCTGAAAGGGGTTCATAGCAATAAAAGCTGAAATTTCATTTGACCATACTTTGAATTCGGCAGGTCACACTGACTCTTTATATGGATGCATGATGTCTGATCATTGGATCGTCTGACAGGATTATATTAATGTAGGACAATATCTGCTCAGATTTCAGGTAGAGGTGTGTTTCTGTTTGTGAGTGTGTGTGTGTGTGTGCGCGTATGTGTGTGTGTGTGTGTGTGTACATAGCCAGTTGTCGCATTTGTGTGTGTCTTCTCAGCTCTGGTGTAAATTTACTTTGTCCTGCAAGTCCAGATTTACTGTTACCTTTTTAATACATGCTGAGGAGCAGGTGCATGCCTGTATGAGTGCGTGTGTGTGTTTGTGTGTGTGTGTGTCTCTTATGAGTGATTGCAGTTCGACCTTTACTTCTGGCAACCTCTCCTGGATTGTACTCAGATCAAGATGGCAAGTGCCCTAAATGTGTGTGTGTGCGTGTGTATGTGTGTGTGTGTGCGTGTGTGGCTTGATGGATGCCACAGATCATGGCTGTTGGATTGCATTGTGGTGAGCCAGCCCAGCCAAGTCATATCACATTAACACACGCACGCACGCACGCACGCACGCACGCACGCACGCACGCACACACACACACACACACACACACATACTTACACATGCCCTCACATGAATGGATGAATCAATGAAGGCTGAGATGATAAAGAATGATTGGAAAGTGGTCCGGTGAGGGTAATTTCATTGCTCTGTCAAATCTTGTGTGCAAGGATGTGTGTGTGTGTGTGTTTGTGTGTGTGTATGTGTGTGTGTGTGTGAGCGTGTGAAAGCACCTGACTGGTTTTGACACTGACTAGAAAACCAATCAGATTTCTGTCCCCCAACAGATACACACACACACACACACACACACAAAAATGCGTATCTATTGCCATTGTCATGTGAAGTCCATAGTTCAATGCCAAATAAATGTCTTTTTTTGAGATAAAACTGCACATTTTAGAGTGATCCTTTCATGTGACCAGCCCAGTGTGGACATTTAAAGTGACTGCTCCCAGCTAATGTCTGTCTCTCAAAGGATGGATTGGTTCTGGGTGTTGCTCACACCTAGCCAAACATTAGATGCTACACCTTATCAAAAGCTCTTACTATAAGTGTGTGCTCCAGATCTAGTCTTTACAGATCCTGCCTCCGTTGTCCTGCCAGCTGAGACAACTAGTTTGAGCTACATTTATTTATTTATACGGTTTAAAGTTAGGAACAGTGCACATTAAAAGACATTTGTTGGTTGGCTGATGCACAGAGACTTCCTCACCTAACTTCAAAGCTAAGTTGCAATATTGTTATTAAGTGTTTTTCTGTACTACATTTGGAAGCGTTACTGGGAGGTTCCACTGCCTCCAAGAGCTCCTTCTGCTAAGGCTGTACCACATATGGGGGCCATTGATCAGACAAATATCCAGATTTGAAAAACACAGGATTTGCATCTCTCGATGATGACATGGCATGTTTGATGCCTCTCAGCCAGCTGGCTGAGGTCCTCCATTTGTTTAAATTCCACGCCTTGCAGAGGAAAAATACCTCAATTCATCTGCTGTCGCTTTTGCTCGTCTGGATGTTGGCAGATGAGCCAACGCTTGTTGTATTTTTTGTTTTCCTTGTGTTCTTGTGAATAAAAAGTGGCGAAAATAAATGTCTGTTTCATATTTAATCATTCAGTAATTTTAATGGGGAAAGGCACATTAAAATTGTGAAAAACAGAGGCAGCTGTAGACATGTATCAGCCAACCACTAAAAGATCTGCTCAAGATGATATGTAAAGGCCAGGTTGGAGTGTAAAAAACCAAGTCCAGGAATAAGGTCATTCTCATCATGGTGGAGAATTCACTTTCTATCGTTAATATGATGAAGCTACACAGATTTTTACCACTGTAACAGGCTTAATGTTTTTCTGGTCCTCACTCAACCCATGACATTTTTCTGCAACATTTCTGCAATGTTTCCAAATTAACGCTAGAGTTAGATTGATTACTGAACTGGTCATTACCAGAATTTGCCACCTCTGGAGAGCAGATCCCCCAAGATGGGTCTTTGCGATCAGTGGTTGCCTGCAAAAGTGAGATTTGTGGTTCAGCACAAATTCTCCTGCAGATTCTTCTGCAAATACTGCAGCCTCCTCAAATTTTTATGCCTTTTTCTCGTGGGTTGGTAGCAGTCGTCTCAGGTACACAGCTTTTCAGGGAGAATCAACTCTTTTAGATGATCAAGAAGTCTTCATCCTTTCTGATGAACACTATTATTAAAACAAAAAAGTGCTGCTTTTTCTTTTGTCTGTCAGCTTTCACGTGTGGTTGTCAGTTTTTTTCATTAGATATTTTCACAATCCTAATGAGGATAGCAGTAGAATTGCTCACTTGATCATGGCTGCCCAATATGCATAGGAATGATGGAAGCATAGTCGTATCTTACAAAACAAACAAAAAAAAAACTTCTCTGCTGTAGCCTTGTTTGTGTATCCGTGACTCCCCTGCATCTCTTTGCAGCAAACATTTCCATTGTTACATAGCTTTGTGTGTGTGTGTCTCTCTCTCTCTCTGTGTATTGCATAGTGCCAGGAAATATGCACATATACAATATTTTCTAGGTTTGCTGTTATTCATTCACAGAGAATGTCTATCATCCTGTAGAGCTGGGTGCCTAAAACAGCTCAATGGACTTATTTGAATACAGAATTCAAATCTATCTATCTATCTATCTATCTATCTATCTATCTATCTATCTATCTATCTATCTATCTATTTTTTTAACTTAACTATGGATCATGTGTCTGCACTTGTGTCCTTAATAAAGATTGGATTGAAAAATTGAAATATTGCATTGCAGTGATACTAAATCAAATATATTGTTGGTGTGTTTTATTATTTTACATCAAAAGCTTCATTAAAAGTGGAAATAAGGAATAGCAGTACGTTTATAATATACTGTATCAACCAATTATTATGCACCTTAGTCATCATCTGTCTCTGTCTCTATCATTCCTTATCTATATTGTGCAGAGTTGTTCTGTGTTTTATGCATATCTCTAAACTAGCCTTACATTGCGTCATCTCACAGCAGGGAAGTCACGAGTCCTGCTGCGGCTGCTGCTGCCGTCTGTGGCAGGTTGGGCCGCACTACTCACTGCAGCCTACTGGGGGCAGTGTGAGCCATACATTACACGCTGCTGTCAAGGGAGAGCAGCAGTGGAACAGCTGGGTCTTTGCAGTGTGGGTCTCTGTCTTTTCGGATGGGTGTGTGTTCAGCAGGGCACGGTGCAGAAAAAATGGATATATATATATATATAGAGAGAGAGAACAATTTCCAAATAAGTAGAAAGATGCAATTGCTTTGGTCAAAAAGCTGCTAATTACCCAATTTTCAAATGCTAAGTATCCCCACTGCAGTGTCAAATATATGTTTATGATGTCTTATTTAAATTCGGTTGTTTAAACTAATAATTCTTGTAGTAATTCTCAATAGTGATGGCAACTGACATGATAACACAAGATGCCCGTGTTGCATACCAGAGTACCAGCGTGCATGTATTTATTGCATAGGTGGCCCTGTTTCAGTAGAATACCTTATCCTGACAGTGGTATAGTGCCATGCTACCTTTGCCAACTTGCCCCCCGACCAAGTGTAACATATCTGCTCTGCTTTCAGCTTTTGCCCACAAACACATGGCTTAATGACACAATCAATGACCAGTATAGACAAGAATGTCATACAAGATGCCCTGAGGCAAAATTTATCACTGATCACATATAAAAAAAAGAGTCTTTATTTGTTTCTATGCCTGTCATTTGCTTTAAACACAACTGACAGGCCTACAGTGACATATACACATGATGACAGCCCAAAGGTCAGAGAAGCTCACTTGTGACTGAGAACATTACAGATTGAAATCTGAGGCTTAATTAAGACCATCTGAGCAAGGAAAGTGGATTGAAAGGTTGCTTTTTTCAGCAAAGATTAACAGAGCCTCCTCTACACCCTGCACTGGCTACTGGTGGCTGCTCGAATCCGATTCAAGACACTGGTGCTTCGGTATCGTGTGCACAAACAGCTCAGGCCCAACCTACAACCAGGACACGGTCAAACCATACTTCCCAGCCGGTCCACTACCCTCTGCTGCTGCCAATCTGCTTGCTACTCCCTCACCCCCAGTGATGCCAACATCACAACTGTTTGCTGTCCTGGCTCCACAATGGTGGAACGGGCTCCCCATTGATGTCAGGACAGAAACTCTGCACATCTTTCAAACAAAAAAACCCCCTCACAATTATGTTTGGTATATGAGTATGAGTCTTTTGGGGGTCATACCCACATCATTGAGTGCACTTATTGTAAGTAAGTAAAGAAGCAAAACTAAAGCCTGTCTTCTTTCAAGGGGGGATGGTGGTAATCATGGAATAACAGGCTACTGAATAATCAGGGTCAAAGGGTTAACATGCCCTCTGGACCTCACACGGGAGAGCAGAGGAATTTAGCATGTGTTATGTGTATGAACTTCCTGTTTCCAATAATGAAACTAAAGGAGCATATCAGAAATCACTCCATCGTTCACTCATTCATTACTTTCTCTAGTGTCGGATATAAAGAGCAGTAAATGTAGTTTCAGACTTTTATCAGTCGGCGTCATTTTGCGTCATTGCAGACAGCTGCGATCTCCCACGTCCATAAAATGCGTCACATCGCAGGAAGTTGCACACACGCCATGATAACTTCTCTGTTCCACTGTGGGAATTTTTGGGGTCATCATATAGTGCATAAATTTCACCCTTATGATCTGGCCACTCAAATAAAATTGCTCAGGGTAAATATAGTATTTTGTAAATAGGGAGTGATTTCAAACACAGCCAAGGAATCTGGATTACAGAAAACAGAACATAACAGAATATGCCTGATTGCCACTGAGATCTAATAGGCCCTGACAATTCAGTAGGCTTGATGTGAGCAAAAGTGTGCCAGATCTTGGACATGTGTTTGCATGAATATGGGTCAATGTGTGTGGCTGAATGTGCGTCCACTTCATCTTCATTTGCATGAGTGTCCGTGTGTGTGTGTGTGTGTGTGTGTGTGTGTGTGTGTGTGTGTGTGTGGCTGCACATGTGTTATTTGAACACAGAGGGCTTGGATTCACCATCAAAGGCCCATTCACCGTGAAGTGGCAGAGGCAGTCTCTCTGCCTGCCACCAGCTCTAATTAGTCATTCACACTGGTTATCACCAATCAGCATCTCCTTTTAGCTCTCGAGAGCTAACACCACACAGAGAGACACACAGATATACACACACAAATAAACACGCGCAAACACTTGCAGGAGCACGCTTGCATCCTCCCTGCAGGAAAAGCAAAGATGGTTAGAGGCATAGAGGGTGTATCATAACATAAAGACCTAGCAAATAGGACCCGAGGCCTGTCCAAACACAAAGGCATTCCACAATGGAGTGTCATACAGAGCATGTATGTGCAAATGAGCTGGACGCACAGCACAGCAGGCAGACAGAGCTGGAGATTTTTTTCCCCTCAATGCCACTGTGATTCAATCATGCCACCAGAGCAGCAAATCAAATAAATTGGGCCTTTTTTTTTTTTTTTCAAATCCAGAAAATGCCAAAGCTCTCAGAGATTCATATTTAATTACCAGGAAACAAGATGACATATCCATAAATTGATCTTCTCATGAAATGTTACCAGTGATATCTGAAGGACTCACAAAAGATTTAAAAGCAAATGCCTCCTTGGCTTTTGTTTACTTTCTCAAAACTTATGTGTTACTGTTATGTGATGAATATTAATGTTGAAAGTTATTCTTCTTCAAAATGGCATGAGTGTCTCATTTCTTTTATGCGATGGAGACAACAAAAGCAACACTTCCTGACAGTTCAGTAGGACACAAACAGCTGTGGCCACATTCTTTCACGGAGGTTGTGCAAAGTGACTTCTGAAGCAATAAAGTTGATCATAGAGCCATTTTAGGAAATATAAAGCCATCCTCTGTTGGTCATTACAGCAGAGAGATCTAATGAAAGTCAACCATAACCAGGGCAAAGAGTTTGGGGGAAAGATGTTGAATGTATCGGTAATGCTCCTTCACCGTGCTATCGAACTTGGGAAGCAAACTAACTTGCAAAAACAAAACAAAACAAACAAACAAAAAAAACCCAGGATGGAGAGACTGCAAATGAGTGCAGCCACTGGCACACAAGCAACCTGAGGCAATACACAACTTTATTTCTTTTATGCTAATGATAGCTCCTTCCACTCACCAGCCCTTGTTTGTTTTTTCTTCCCCTCTCTCCATCTCTTTCCATTCCTCTCAGTGGTGATCATCCATCCGTGCTTTAAGGGAGATCTGAATATAGTTTATGTGTGGTACAAAGACATATGAAATGAGAGGAACAGGTGGGCGGAGAAAGGGAGTGAAATGAGAAATAAAGACACGTCTTCATTTGACTGCCAAGCGTACAGTGAGGCAAGAAACTGGTCCATCAGAGGGCTGCTGTGAATGACATTTATACCTGGTGGGGAGTTACAGTTCTGGGGCCTCATTACATAAACAAGTCTGAAAGCCCGTCTTATTTCAGTTTAGGATGGCATTTACGATTTTTGGTAATATAGAAACATTTTCCTAAGTGCATTTAGGAAAAAATCCAATCTCATTTTAGGAATTTAACTATTAAAGAACTGTCTGAGGTGAAGAATGTCCTAAATTCAAAGTTACTGCCAAAACTGGCAGCACCACTGTTGTTAGGTCTGTATGTCAATGACAATGAAGGCAGGGAACAACATGAACCCTGAAATATTAGGATTGAAAGGCTACTCACACCCTTTAAATTTCCCAGATGATGCTCTGTTCAGCACTGGTCAAAGGAGGGGTTTCCTCTCCTCCACCGACAAAATTATTGCGTTCCTTCTACATCATGGCAAGCTAACCTGTGACAAGTGAAGAGAGGCAGCCGTTGATATAACTAATCTAATCCATGATACAAGCAGTCTTTTGTACATTGTAAAGAAAGATTTAGGGTAGAGAGAACAAGTGCCAATTGAAGCATCGAGTTTATAGTTCTAGTTAGGATTTCATAAGACACAGACTCACCCTAACCCCACACAGCACCTGGTCAGATTATCTCTTTCCAGGTCAGTGTATCCACTAACAGCCACTGAATGGAAAATCAGCAGTGAGCATGTGAACTTGCCTCCATGATGTAATCCCTGTGTGGATCTGCTCAACAATGTGTAACACTGAAACACTTATTTGTGCTGGGAAACAGCCCTTTTTTCCCCTCTATTTCTGAGGTATTTCTTCGTTTGATGCTGCCTTTCAAGCTCCCCATTCTCCCTTTCACCTAAAATCCTCATTTTTTTCTCTTTTTGCTCTCACCTCCGCCTTATCTTTTGCCCCCATGCGTCTCTTACACCCACACTCCTGACCAGTTCTACGTCATTGAGCATCAGGAACAGTTTGTCACATTAGTTAAGCTGCTCCGCGGAGAAGTGAGAGAGGTAGAGAGCGCTGACCTTCGTGAAGACAAAGGCTTTCTGCATCTTAAACAGTGAGTATTTTCAGAAAGCTGGAGCTTGCAGATGGTTGCTTCTGTGCTTATGCAGCAGGCCATTATCATGTTAGGACCTGCTGTCACTGCTGTCACCTCTCATCACACGCACACACACACACGCGCACACACACAAATGCTGAAATTCAAATGTGTAATAAGGTAACACATTTCCAAGGAGGATATGCTTTTGAATATATGTGATCACAAAGCCAATAGCGACCACATAAATGAAACAGTATGTATCACACAGCATCATGCACATTTTAAACATGTATAGCATTTTTTAAAATCCTGAATTAACCTTGCAAGGGGAATTTAATTGAATGGTACTCGTTGCCCAGTGTCTCTCATTAACAATTGTCCAAACCATCGGGAAGTTTCCTACTCTGACCACCTGCCACTCTTTGTCCTCCGCACACTTCTATCTGTCCCTCTGTGCTTCGTCCAGGCACCTCTCTGCCCCTCTGTGACTTCACTGTGAGTAACACCATCAGTGATGCCATGTCTACAACAATCTAGGAGGCTGAAGGTCAATCAGAGGCCAGTGGGCCTCATCCGGCTCCCACAGTCCTCAAATACAGTCCATCATCTAATTTCTCAGTGATATGTGCAAGTGCTTAAACCAATTTTGGCTGCATTTCTCATCTTTAGGCATGAATTAGACTCAGAAATAGAACTGTCAGCGGTATGGGCAGCATTTATTAAAAATCTGTGGGGTTTAATTTCACATGTCCATTCATATCAACAGTGGTGGAAGGTAAGTCAGTACATTTTCTCAGGTACTGCACAATTTTGAGATATTGAGTGGTTCCACGTTATGCTGCTTCACGTCTACTCCACTACATTTCAGAGGGAATAACTGTATTATGACTCTACTACATTCATATGACAGCTTTAGTCACTGGTTACTTTGCAGATTCAAATTATGAAGGCAAACTATCATCAACAAATACAGTGTAATGTATGACCATAGATTAAAGGTGGGACGAGTCATTCTGGAGAAAGAACGTTGATATTCGCTAAATGCAGGGTCCGCTAGCTGTTGCCTTGTGTGCACTGGAAAAAAAATAATAACAATAATAACAACAATATTCCAGTTAATTAGCTACAGGTGACTTTTACCAGCTGCAACACCAAAGGGATGCTCACATTGCATGAGTGCTTTAACTTTTGCTACTTTAAGTGTATTTTGATGCAAATACTTTTACCTGTAGCATTTGTACACTGTGGTTTTACTATTTTTACTTTTACTACTTTTACATAAAAGTTTGGAATATTTCATCGACCACTGCATATCAGTGAGCATTCTCAGCATAAGAGTGTCAAACTTATGGAAAGAAATCACTCCGATGAGGAAACTGGAAAGAAAACAACATTCTGATAACTGATAGATGATGACCTCCGTTGTCATATCATCAACTTTTCTTGTTCAACAAGAGTGTCCTCTCACCAACCGTTTTGATTTTGGTTACCCTTTTGTACCTCCTGTTAGGTGGCTGCAGCTTCAGGTCTCTGACAGCTGCTTCACAACAACCACACACACAAATAAAATGCCACCCAGCCCTGCTTGGCATTCTGTTTTAGGTTAGTGTGTGTGCGCAGCAGTGTTAGAGGGGTATGACAGCTCTGATTGAACCACATTCAGACAATGAATACCAATCTGTGCAATCCCAATCTGTTCTGCCTGCCTTTCTCCTTCTCTGTCCTTGTGCGACCAGACTTTTAGTAGCAGCTGCACAGCCGCCGTGTCTGTCAGTGTTATCCATGACACAGAGACTCTAGATACCCTTTAGAGGTCCTTCAGTAGGATCCACAGGGTGACTAACAACATGAAAACTTCACTGGACAATTTCCCATGCAGAATAAGAATGACTTCTCTTAGCACACAGGTGGCCTCACTGTTGTCACCTTGCAGTTGTGTTGACTTATGTATAATTCATAACTATTTTGATATGAAGGGAAATATCCTCATGTAAAAGATTCTTCCTTGAATGAGGTCTGAGGTCCGGAGTTGTCTATTTAAGGTCAGGACGGGGAAATGTTAGACATGCCCGTGTTCATTCCTGTCACACAGATTAACAGGCATTTTTGGATTGCTGCTGAAACAAATCTCAATTGTGTGTGTCACGCTGTCGTTGGATTAGCTGCAGAAACATGTACACAGCTTTGATTTTCACCGAACAGAACGGGTCAGGATGGGAAAACATCAGATGTGTTTGAGCATGGCCCATTGAGATTGCATTTGCAGTTGGAATTTGAACATCTTGCAAATGCCACACATTTCCCTGTTTGGAACAGCATTTCCTGACAATGCACTGAATCCCTGTGAGCCAACATAGTAAAACTCATTAAAGCTTAAATAGTCAAATTTACATTTATGGGACAGTTTTATTGTAAAAGACTGCTAATGTAGTATAGTACTACTATACTAATATACATTTTCAAATGTGTTAATGAAGTTTGCACCAATGGAAAGTGTGACACCATGTGTGATTAAAATGATTTAAAATGAATTTAGTACGATAATGATGATAAGAAGTGTAAGTATGTTGTGAATATAACTCTCTGAAAACTAAATAAAATACTCTGTTCTGCGATTCCATCAACCGACAGCAGCTCCTTTGTGTTTTCACGCACACAGCGTTGTGAATATTAGCTAATATCCTGGTTACGGGCATATCTTGGATGAGCTTTTTATGTTAATCTTCATACGTTTCTCATGAATACATCTGAACATCCAAATAAATAGAGGGCTTTGGGGGTTATTATGGAAATGCAGCTCACACAATAAGAGAATGGTAAACAGGGTGTCTCACTGTCTTCAGTGATGAAGTCATCAAGCAGTGCCAAGATGGCCTTTTGTCAGACTTTGACATATAAGAGCATAAACTATAACGAGCTTTGGGTTTGATGTTTGTGTGCACCAAATCAACAACACCTCCACGACTGTTCTCTTTCTGGAAATGGAAGAGCTGAGAAGCTTTATGGAGCTCCCTCTCTTTTTCTGTCACCATACTTTGTGTCTGTCTCCATCTCACAGTCTGAATCTTTAATGGCTTTCTTCTCTCTATATACATATTTCTCTCTGTCTGCTCTCCGTCTCTGTCCATCCCACCATGTCTCCACGCGCTTCTGTTAGCGTTCCAGCTTTTGTCTGAAAGCTTGTGTTTCCATTGCTGTCAGAATCTATCTCAAAATAAAACATGACACAAATGCAAAATGTTGTGGAAGAAGGGAGGGGGAGATGTAGGAGAAAACAGTAGGGGTTAGAGGAGAGGCATGGGAGGGTCAGGTCGCCTTGAGCAGAGTTCACTCTAGTTATTTTCCTCCTTTGATTCTTCTTCTTTTATTGCCCACTCTTTATTATTTCAGTGCACAGAGTACTTTCGCTGCAGTTTGGAGAGACAGACTCATCGTTTTGCCCTGCGGGGGGGAAATGCAGATGGCAAGATGCTCCACTCCTCTCTCATCCCTCACGACCCTACTCATTTTTTCCTCTCCTCTCCCCCCATTCCTAATGAATCAAGAGAATTAATCAGAAAAATATAAAATTAGATGACTGTAGGAATGAAGGAAGAGAGAGGTGGGGTTAGAGAGAATGACACAAATAAGTTATTTTTTGTTCTTTTTTGGGCATGTAATTACTTATTTGAACATGTGGACAGTGTGCCCGTTGGCCAGAGATGTCGGGCTACACAGCTATGTTTGCTGTTTGTTTGTGTGTGTTGGGTAAATACAGATGATTTGTCAGATGTGTGTTTATATGACTTGTTCATTAAATTATATCAGCACTCATTATGGCCACGTTAAGCCGGCTAATTTCAAAAACTCTGTTTATGTGTGAAAACGATGTGCGTTCACACACTCACCTCCAACACAACCGGCTGATCTCTGCAGTGAACTTGAATGCTGTATTGTGGGTTTTTGGAAAGTGGCAAAAATTGACAGACACAGGCCCTCTAAACTCTAAATATAGAAAGGTGTAGGGGGAGGAGGTTTCAGATGCAGTTCAACCATCCGTAAAGCACTTCTGCTGAAGTAAATGGTGTCTTGGGAAGCGACAGAAAGTTGTCTTCAGAACATATTCTGCCACGCAGCCTCTGCTCAGGTTTATGTCCTGTTTTTCCAAAAGCTCGGTTTTCCTCATCCACACAGGAACACAAGGCCGGCGTTGTCAGATTCATCCATTCTGGAGACTATTGTCAAAAAATTCTGACAGCAGACATGGCAGCTTGGTGTGAATGGAAGGCCAAAAGAGAAGAAGAAGAAGAAGAGTGTGCAGACGTGCTCTGAGAGTACACTAGAGGCAGAACACACACGCATGCACAGGCAATCCTTTTGACCTGTGGTGTGTGTGAGGGGGAAGCGAGGAACCAGCACAGCGGGGATGTCGCACATCAACACCAACATGACTCAGTCTCACCTCTTTCCCTAAAGACTCTCTTAAGACCTTTCCTCTCCTCCTTCTTTGAGTCTCCTATTATCTCTGTTCTTCTCCTTCTTCATAGTCTTTACATCTCACGTTAACTTCCTTTTTACCACCATGTCTGTCCTCCTCCTTTATTCATCTCTGCTTCCCTCCCCTCCCATTACAAGCATCACCCTGTCTTTTTTTATTTTCACCTTTGCATCTGTTCTTTCCTCTCTCTCTTCTCTCTCTCTCTCTCTCTCTCTCTCTCGCTGTGTCTCTGCCGCTGCCAGTCTGCTGCTGTCTGTCTAACTCCCTGAGGGGATACAGTACAAGTGTTTTTGATTTGGAGCCAGGGTAAAGATGCATCAGACAGCGACAGCTGTGTGTCACAAAAACATGCATGCCCACCCACGCACACGCTCACGTAAGCCCAAGCAAGTACACCCACACATCTACATGTACAACACGTGCACACTATACACGCAGGCATGTGCACATGCTTACAGACACGCACAGATGCATTCAGCAGACAGGTGCAGCGAAAGTCTTGTGAAGTGTTTTCTCCTTGTTCACAGAGGGAGGAGAAGGAGGAGAAAGCAGAGAGGAGAGGAAGATTCTGCCACAAATGGAAGAAGATGGAGAACAGTGCTGGATTACATTCACACTACTTTCTGAACCTGGAGATTTGATGTTGTTCCCATGTCAAAGGTCATTAGAGGTTAAGTGTCTATTGATTTTTTCTGATTACAGTGTGATAGTGTGGTCAGCGTGGCACTGTTTGGTCACTTATTGACCAGAAGAGACATCACACTGACAGAGTAGTCATTATACAGACATTCTGCTGAGAGACAATTGAGTTCATTCAGCTTCAGCGGCTTTTACATACAGTAATGAGGTCATTTAGGTGTCTCTCTCTGCTACCTCCCTCTGTTTTTGGTTGTGTTACACCTACATGACCACGTTCTACCTTAAGTCACAAAGACGATTCTCTACTATCCAATGTCTGAATGCCAGAATGCATTACTTACAAGACATCACTTTCAGATGGATTTTTCTTGTAGCATTGAAATTCTAAATGTAAAAGTCTGAAGTACACTGATTAAAATGTCTTTGAAAGATGAATCCACGGAACAAAAAGCAGAATTGGAAGTGAAGCTGTGCAAAGAAAAGGAAGAAGAAGAAGAGAAAAAGCATGGCCTTGGGGTAGAGAAACAGTGGATTTGCTTCAGTAATGCCGACTGCAGCACACTCTGTTCCTGAGAAGCCATTATGAGTTACAAGGGTTTACGTGTTGGCGTGCACACAGGCTACTGGAGCTCACTGCTGGCCTTGATCCCACCTCACTTCACAAATCTAAAAAAACCATGCACACTCACACAGATCAGTGTACAGTACAGCACAGGTGAGAATTTTCAGATCCTCTTTGCTGTTCAAGCACACTCTTTATGTCTCACCCGGAGGCCCTCACCTTAAACTCTACAGTTGTTCTAAATTAACTGGAACCTTAAGCTTTAACGTTAACATTTGAGCAGGTTTAAAGTCCTTTTGAAGAAGTGAGTGTCGTGGGACCTTTAGCTGGATGCACTAAACACCACATTATGAATACTAGGGATTTCGTCCAGAAGCTCAAGGACTTGAAGTGCTCCCCTCACAGAGTCTGATATCTTTTGATGCCACAGAGGAAAGAGTGAAGACAATCAGAGGGAGGCTCACACAGAATCTTTGTTTGAACAAACCTCACTTTGAATCAGATCAGATCAGCTACCAGGATTGTGCCTTGATATGACTTATTTCATCTTCAAAGGGATTTTCTTACAAGCAAAGGAGC
Source organism: Chaetodon trifasciatus (assembly GCA_037975065.1). Lineage (NCBI taxonomy): Eukaryota > Metazoa > Chordata > Actinopteri > Chaetodontiformes > Chaetodontidae > Chaetodon > Chaetodon trifasciatus. Next base: position 5,981,192 of record JBBMOE010000033.1, read on the forward strand.
AGCCAAGGGGTCATCCGTCTCTCAGAGCTGTCGCTGACTTGTACAGGGAAAACTTTGAACACCACCTGACATCTAGTAGTGGCATGTGGATGACACTTTCACTGTAGTGCTCTGCTGCAGTGTTGGCATCTAACACACCAGTAACATTAAGCCATACATCAAGTTCAACTGTGAGCAGGAAGAGGATAGTAAGCGACCATGATGAGGCACGAGGACTGTGGTGTAAGACAACTCACTTAAACAGATCAATACCTTTAACTCTCCATTTACAACATACAACATCTTATACAGAACAGAACATCTGAGGAGGAGGGGGGTAAAGTGAGAGAAGTGCAGCATGTCCAGAGGGCACTCCAAGCCAATGGATGCAAGGGATGGATGATGAAGAATGGCAATCAAGACAGCAGCTATCAGATAATCAGCAGGAACATCCCAGTTTGACTTCATGTTTGTTTCATGTCTTAAATGCTGAACATTATAGTCTCCTTATCGCTCCAAACATAATGTTGTGGCTCAAGTTTTTGCTTCATGTACGCCATAACTTATTTGACTTTAATGCATTTAAAGTCAGACTTTTCCACCTGTGAGGGTCTTGCCCCTTGTTGCCAAGGTGGTATTTATTGCTTGTGTTATTCTGACAGAGTGACCTGCACGGTTATATCAACCAAATGTCACATTCGTACACACACTGACATCTCCACAGACACAAACCTACTGACACACAGACGTGTTTCTCCACCCTGACATTCAGGCACACATATATGTTTAGACTTAACATGTAATTAAGTACAAATATATACAAAATCTGTCGTATGCATCCAATACAGATTAGTAAATGTACACACATATCCACATGCATGCACACACATAAACACACACACTCAGACACATACACACACAAACTTATCATACCTTTGCCAGAGGCCTTTGGAAATGCCAACAAATAGCTCCTCCGAACAACAAGGTGTTGCATTCACTTTCTCAAAATGCCACAAGTCACAGATGGCTAGATGAAGGCGAGAGGAGGCGAAAGGGGTGAAACCAAAGAAAAAACGGGAGGAAGGGAGCAAGAGAGAATGAGTAGAAAGAAGTAATAACATTAACACAGATTAACATACTTTGATTCAAAATTTAAGAGGGCCATTACAAGCTAATTTCACTAAACACGCATTTAAATTCAGGCAGAGTAGCAGAATTGATAGCTTAATTAAATACTGGAGGGAGGGAGTGAAAAAGGGGGGAGCAAATTGAGTCAATGAAAGGAGGATGGAGAAGGAAGGAAAGCACAAGGGTAGCCGGGTGGGTATGTGCTAGTGTCAGAGAGAAAAAAATGTCCGTGTCTTCAGTGCACTGTTCATTCACAAAAGAAACTCTGTCTTACAGTCCATCTCGGGAGTATTTCTGTGGCATCTCAAGTCTTTTTTCTTCTGACGTACGTGCCTAACTGCATTGATTGACAGCCTAGCAGCACTGTGGCTGAATGCATTCAGTGTAGACACTAATAAAAGTCCTCAGCTACTGCTGAAGTGCGGTGGACAAGAAGCTTTTATGTACTCCTGTTGTAGCCATTGCGTCCAACTCAGACTAATTCTAGAGAAAAATCTAATATTCATCTGCTCTACAGTGAAGTTCATCCATCAGCAACCATGTTCAGTCAGCAGTGAAAGCAGTCCCGAACAGTCTACAACAATTTTCAAGTTTTGCATCTAATTACATCTATATTTCAGCCGTACCCTTCACAAAACTCCCAGCCTCTGCAGCACATCAAAATCACTTTACCTCTGAGCTTTCGAGCTGCTGCAACTTTTCATATTCTCGCTTTTAACGCAATGCTTGTTGCCTACAGTCATTCTGCTAAATGCATTAACATGAATCAACTCATTCTCCTCCTTTGTCTGTTCCTCCCCTGAAGACACAGTGCTTTCCAAAGGTAGAAAAAAGACCTACTGTATATATTGCCCTGCAAATTTCAAACATACATACACAAACACACACACACCTCTAACGATTCTGAAATTGCCTGAGAAACAGCAAGAGACAGTCATGAACCCTCTGCAAATTGCCGCTCCACATGTAGAAGAGGAACATTATATGCTGTGTCTCTTTCCTAAATTGTCTTTTTATGGAACTAATACTTGACTGAGATAGAGGAGACTACAGCCCTAATATGAATGAGAAGATCCCTTTACAACCACAGAGCTTGTGAGTTGTTACCTGCCTTTTCCTCTGCTGCATGTATGAATTGAACAGAAATGTGTTTGTGCGTCACTGTGTGTCTACTGCTGGCCAGCTCAATAAGCAGCGTCTGTGTATATATCTTTTTATATGTATGTATATAGTGTTTGATTGCCCCAGTATATGTACATGTGATAGTGCTGTGTCAGCACCCAGCCTGCAGTCTCCTACATCTTCCTTATCGACAAGAACTAAACGATTAGGAGCTGTAATGTCTGACTCTTTTTTCTGTCTGCCCTCTTATCCATTCATACACAATCTAATCATTCAAGCCCTCTTTTTTTCTTTCATTTACATCTATCTACAGCACTGTACTTGTATTGTTGAGGTGCAATTCAGAGTACATTTCCGAGGCAGACCCTATAGGTGAGAGAGAGCCAGAGAAAGCAAGAGAGTGAGAGTCCATGGCTGCAGATTTAAGACTTAGTAAAGAGAATGAATTGCTGCTATTCATCCTTGCTCAAAGATGTAGCCTGACTGGGCATTGTGCCGCCCATGTAGGTGCCAGCACACACACACACACACACACACACACACACACACACGCACACACACACACACACACACACACACACACACTATGGATGGATTTAGAGGGCAGTAAAGCAGCCAGCGCTACTCTGCAATCTGGTAAATGACCTGGCCATCAAAGCTACACTGCAGCTGAGAGCAGAGAGTGTCAAAGAGACCAAAAGTCTTCCTGGCAGAGGCAAATCGCTGTGGCTTTAAAATGCTGCCTTCATGGATTCAAGTTGAAGTGAAGTTGGAGAGACTACAAATGCGTGTGTGGGCTTTATGATTCCTTTTAACATTTAAATTATCGATACTGAAAGTGAAGACTGGACCTGCTTGTGTCTGCAGTGTTTACAGTGTGGTTTACTGGAGCTGGTAGTCAAAGGTGTCATGAAGAAAAAATCATGAAGGTGTCAGTCGTGGTTAATTTGGTGACACCAGGTCACATGATTCTGGTGGCAGCAAAACAAACTATTGTTGCATTAATAAAGAAGTCAAGAAGTAATTGGCCTTTGTCCATAATTCTGTCAACAACCAGGATCTTATTTCATGCTGCACACAGAGTTTGTGACCAGCAGGGCACTGCAAAAGAAACTGTTTACCTCACTGAGAAGTTGCGGGTTTGCAGCCTGCTGCCTGCAGCTTTTCCTCGAACAGCTCAATGTGGCTCCTTCTTGTGCCATTACTCCCTGCAACATTTCAAACTGATCCTGTGTCAAAAAAACAGAAACTGACTGTTTTTTGTCTGCATTTTTGATGAATGATAACGGGAAGAGCAAAGCTTATTGGCAAACACGCTGCATTTCCTGTGACTACTTTGCATTTGCAGTAACTTAATGCAGCATTTTTTTGGTGAGGGGAGGGTGTCACGACAGACACCCAGATTGCATTACTGCAAATATAAAAAGTTTTTGATCAATGCATCACAGGCTCAAAAACCATTGTGTTATCTCATTTTTCAATGGATAGTGACTTAACACACATTTATTTAATAGAAAATCTTTGAGATTCTCACTTTAACAACAAACTGCAGTAGCACACTGACTGAGCAAACAAAAGCAAAAACAAGTGTGAAAATTGTTCATGGCAAAATAGAAAATGTTTTTATCTTTATTTATTTTGCAGCTGTTTTCAAAGGAATTAATGATGCCTGTTCATTTATGACATATGACTGTTAATGACATGAATCTCCTCATGCAGTGTTTTTTGTTATCTTGTATAATATGACAGGAATCTAAATTGTGATCTGATATGAACCAAAAATTAGAATTAAAATTAGAATATAATCTAAATAATTATTCTTAGGTTGCTCTCACAATGCAATGATTTGCTCTTTGTATGTGAAATTCCCACCATGAGCAGGACATCAGTGGCACCAGGGCACTTCATAAATATGATATAATATAATTTATCTAAGCCACACTGTCTGACCTCTTTTACAGCCATCACTGCTTTCAAAGGCAGGCAGATTAATGTCCGAAAGAACACAAAAAATATTGATCTGCTCACAAAAAACTCTCAGAAGTGAATACACTATAGGTGAGAGTATTGCATTTGTGTATTTTCAGACAGATTCTAAACCCTTAAATCTTCCTCATTTTATGCGTCTTTCTGTCCCTCTTGATTTTGATGTAAAGGACTTTTTTTGTTCCCCTCTCGAGCACAGCATGTGTTACTGATGCACTTGAAGTAAAAGTCCTGTGAAACACCTTATTCTGTTTACACACACTGTGCCGAGAAGTGGCAGTGTGTGTTTCTGCACAGTTAAAAGAGGTGCTGAAAGTGACTCATCCTTCTTAAAAGTGTAGTGTGACTGATGCTTGAGCGTGACTCTGGTGCTAAGTCAAAGTGAGAGCACCAGTGTGGAATACTGACCTTTAACATTTAAAGTTTCTTATTTGCTCACTCTGAAAACCACCAAAGAACTGAGTCATCCAACATTAATGTTTGAGTGTGTGTGTGTGTGTGTGTGTGTGTGTGTGTGTGTGTGTGTGTGTGATGTAATTGCCAACGACACATTAAGCTGTGGGGAAGTGGCAGAGTCATGATGTGCAAGCTCATATGGTATGGAGGTGACGTGACATATTTCAGTGTGTGCACACCAAACTGCACAAACACATACGCGCGCGCACACACACACACACATACAAACACACACACAGAGATGCACACAGAATACAATGTGTCACTGGACTGTCATAATATCCTGCTTAGATGTGCATCTCCTTCGCTGATGTGCCACCGAGCGAAGCTCTATATTTAGATCCTGTTAATTCTTTGCAGAATGGACAATGTGATGACTGGTGATAACAACAGCATGTTACAAGGAGCATGTTACTGGAGTGAGACATTTGCTACAGGAGTGGTTTGATATTTTTGTTTCCTTGTTAGATGAGAAAGGTCGATACCACGCTCATGTCTGTACCTTAAATACAGTGTATAACTGGAGTCAGCAGCTAGGTAGTCTTAGCAAAGAGGCTGCAAACAGGAACAGAACCGCTTTAAAACCCTCTGACTCGCAAGTGTTGTAGTTTAACCAGAGTTATGTGCTGGCCTGGCGCAGTGACATCCTGCAGCCTGTCATCACTTTGATGAAAAATGTTTATTATGTCTTCGTTATTTATTTCAGATGCATTTTGCCTTTATTTTAACTTCTACTCAAAATAAATGTGAGGGCTGCTTCACTCACATCACTTACAACCACCATAGTGTCACTGCCCTCCTCTGCCTTTCTGTGTCAGTTAATAGCTCTTCGCACCACCCGAACCAAACTGTATATATCCTCCTCTTTGTAATATGACATTACGATGGTCTTTTAGGGCCTATCAGTTATAATGATAGCTGTTGGCTGCTAATCTAGGTGAAATTGCATTAGACAACTGGGTTTTGCACCCATAATGGAGTGTTTCCTGCTGCTCTGTGAAAAATGATGTAATTTCTCTCCTAATCTGAGACACATTGCTGTCTGCAGCCAGTGGAGTTGCTTGCAGTTGCATGCAAGATTAACCCATTTTTACTTTACGCTTTCATGTTAGATGTTGGGTGTACTGCAGTTGGTTCAGAGCAACACTGGTTCACTGGTTATTGTTTATTTACAATATTGAATGCATGCAACATGTGATGCTGCTAGAAGAAATAAATGCAAAAATATTAGAAGAATGCAAACACTCACATGCATGCATGCAGTAGGTGCTTAACTGTACAAATGTATCATTTGCATCACACTAGAAAACATTTTTTCATCTCTTTTCTTTTCTTTTTTGCTCATGTTACCTCACATCCAAGGCTGTATAACTCTGCATTATGACTCAAAGCATTTCTCTCTACTCTCCCTTAATGCTTACTCTAACACTGGAGCTTGCTTGTCCACCAGCGAGCCTCCAATCACTCTGCTCTACGGTGTTAAAGTCTTTTTAATCTGTGCAAGTGAAGAAGAAAGATAATTGGAAACAATCGAGGAGAAAGTAAAAGGCACTGAGGCGAGCGCGGTGAGGAGACGTCGATGTGGGAAAATGTTGGCTTTTATCGCTGAGAGACAAAACACTGATATCAAACATAACGATGTGCACACAAGCCTTCACACACCATCACAATCACACACATACCAGGAGGGGTAATGATTACGCAGCTTATCAGTTTACCGTCTTTCAGAGAAGGCAATAACAAAGCTCAAACAATAATTAAGCCATTAGAAATCAAACTGTCAGGTTCAAATGCACTCACTTTATTTCTTCCTCTCTGTCTCTCACACACAAACACACACAGAGGGACACACTCAAACTCACACACATTTGCTCAACGTTCCTTATACAACAAAATCTGTCAGGAGAGGCTTGTATTATTCTGCTGCATTTTGCAGTGGAGTGCACTGAACAAAAAGTTGCAACCAAAATGATAGTACCTGAACAGAAATGACTCAGAATCTGCTTCTCACGCTCTCTCCCGCTCTCTCTGCTGCTGTCTTATCATTGTTTCTCTCGCTGTTTCTGCTCAGTTTAAATGCTAATGTATGCAATGCTTCATATTTTGGCAGCGCCTTCAGGTCCTCTGTTGTGTTTTTCCCACAGATCACCTGTCAGTCAAGTGATATGTTGAGACAAACACACCACGTCCTATGCAGAATATATAAGTTGCAAAAAAACATGCATCATCTGGGACAGTGAGGAATAACTTCAAATGACTTCAGATTTTTCTTTAGAATGTAATGTCATTCAGGGGTATAGAAGAGCACAGCTTATCAACACTTATCAACACTTATCAACACACACAGTTATATAGTTGTCTAAATTGTCAATAAATTCTATGTAAAAACCAAAACCCACAATAAGTTACTCTGTCTGTCTTTCTGTGGCACTTGGCATCAAGCCCACTCATTCCTACTGAAAATGAATCTGAAAAAATGGGTCATAAATACAATGCTTGAAGAAAAAAGGCTCAGTGATTTCCTTAACTGTAGTTTTTAGAAAGAGCTATTCACACAGGAGTCTGTGGTGTGTTTGTTTGTGTATTTCCATCTCCTGACTAATACACATTTGGTGCACTAGTGAGCTTTCACAGCAGGGGGAAAGTATATGTAGGACTGACTCAACATAAGCAAAAGGGCCCATGTTCATCGTAATGAAGGAACATGTCTCCCAGTGCAGTGCTGCAGCTCATTAATGTGTTTTATTTTTGGACGAATAAGCTAAATCGGGCTTTGGATACACAGGAAATGCTTGTTAGACAGATCAATTCATTGCTGTTTTTGGCCTTTTCATGGGATTTGTTGACAATTTCAACAACAATTTGACCAGCAATGCCTTTGGGTGGTGTGGAATAAACAGGCCAGGCTAAGGCAAAGATTCCAGGCCTGTGCTGACCTATGGCCAGTGCTCTCTGTATCTTCCTCTACTTCCTTTGCTCTCTGACTTGCTTCCACTTCACCCATCTCCACTCTAGCTGTCCCTTGTGTAGTCCAGTAATTGCACTGATTATTGCTGCTGTTACAAGTAAAGGATCTTAGAGTCTCTGGATTATTTAGTGTGATCTCCTCTCTGTTCCACTCTGCCTTCCCTCTGAGGACTCACTGTGTGTATCTGCTGCTGCCGTTAGCCTGACCACATCAAAAGCACATGTAGACATAATCAGACCAATTATACATGTGAATGTACCCACAAACGCATACACACATGCACATCAAGAAATAAAAAACAAGCAAAGGTTATCTTTTTTTGTTTTAAACATGTCTGACCTTTGAGTTGTGGAAACTGCATGTCTGTGCTTTACATTGAATATTTTAACAGGATAAAATATGGATGATATGCTTTGTATTGTGGTAGCAGAGGAGGACTCAGATTGTGCAAGCATGTGTGTGCGTGAGTTTATGTATGTGTGCGCCCTTGCCAAGGTCTCCGCATAAAAAGCTTTGCATAGAAAGGGAGCTAAGACGGCACTTGAAAGGGAACAAGACAGACAACAAGCAAGCGATGAAGAAAATGAGGATATAATGAAAGAGGAACATGAAAGTGTTTGAAAGCTTTGCGCAATGTCCGTCGTTTTGCAGAGGTCACTCTGGTCTGTCCAATTACGTGAGATTGTCTGGATGCAAGAGAGAGACAAACGTAAGAACAAATGAGAAACACAAACAAGTAAGGTATAGTACATAAGCATCTGCCAGTAAAGCATATAGAGCTACCTGATCGCTCTTCTATCTTTCTTCCCTGAATGCATAAAACAGAGCTTGGGATGTCAGTAGGAAATGTATTACATGTCTGACCAACTATAAAGACATCTGCAGCTCCTTAGTTTTCAGCAACGTGGACATGAATAAAACATGAAAATGTGTCCAATATATATGAGCTTGATCTGATTAAGTTAGCAGAAAGGATGTGTCATTTTTGTCAAACAGTTTCTTAGATCTGTCTGATGAGTACGTGAGATGTAGTTCAATAAATAGAACTGGAGAGTAATTGAGAAGAGAAAAAAAGAGGAATATGCTACCATTTCAATTTTCAGCTCTGTCTTCCTGCAAGATCGATTCTGTCTCTGAGGGACGGTGACAAGTAGATGAAATTCTTTATCTCTCTACCTCCTTCTCTCTGTCTTGCACACACACACACACACACACACACACACACACACACACACACACACACACACACACACACACACACACACACTTTGTCTTTCTGTCCCAGACTCATGACAAACATTCAACAACTGAGCTAAAGGGATTTGTGTTTGTATATCTCTGTATCCACCCTCCTATAACAAACAGGGAGACAGGGAAGGAGAGACAGTAGTAAACACAAACACACACACACACACACACACACACACACACACACACACACACACACACACACACACACAGGATAATATACAGTACTGTATATACACAGTAAACAACATGATATTGCCTCACAAATGATGTTGCCTCTGAATCATTTTAATGTGCCCTACCATGTAATATGGATATCCCCAGTGTGTGTTTATTGCCCCCCGTGTTACTAGTTTTCATTAATATGACTAACCCTGAACGGCAAAACAAAGTAATTTACAGAATGCAGAATTACAGTTAACATTTCACTTCAAACCCTGATGTATTCTAAGAAATCATTTTGAGTGTTTGTATTTTAAAATACATTTTGTGTTAGTTTCCTCAAATTTGTTCTTGGACATAAGTGTCCTCACAAGGATAGAAAGGTACAGACAATGTTCAAGAGTAAGAACATTTTTCTCACCTCTTTGAGGTGATAATTCACATGAGTGTTGTTTTCTTGGCTTTGGCAACACTTTAGGTGATGAGAGGTTATTGCGCTGCTGTCTTGCACTCAATACAGGTGGTGGCCTAAAACACAGTAATAAAAAGAGACTAAGGCTCTGTGAGGTTATAAGAAATACACACTGGAAAATGGATAAAAGTTGTCTAAAGCTTGTTTTTGATCCGTTGCAGTTGCAATGAAATAAATGGAAGATTGGCCAGATGGTGGCCTCAGTGTTAAGGTCTTTAGTCAAAAGAGTTTCTCTTAATGTAAGCATGAACGTGTTAAAAAACATGTGTCTGCAGTGTTAGTTTTAGTTAGCATTAGTCTGGTTTCATTTATGTGCAAAGATGTGCTTTTTTTGAGCCTCTGTGCCAATGTGATTGCTTGGTTAGTCAAGGGTTGAATTTAGAAGTGGGGCATAAAGAGTTAAGGTTGCAACAGTCCTCAGCGTGTGTGCGAGTCTTTGACTTGTGTGCATTTCCTTGGCTTAAAACCATTAGGAGTCACCAATCAGGTCTATTGATCTGCCTTGATCACCCCATGGTAAT
>JBBMOE010000033.1:5996233-6001665 GCA_037975065.1 Chaetodon trifasciatus
AGTGTGGGAAGGCAAACCTTAAAAAGGTCTGCCGAACTAGGTCATCTGTGCAAGCATAACTAATGCTCTTAATTCATCCTAAACCATGATTGTTTTTGAAACCTTAACAAGTAGTTTTGGTTCCTAAAATCTAATCGAACTACATCCATTTCACAACGATAACCATGGGACAGCGCCTGCCGCAGGTACTCGGTCATATAACGCTCATATATCGTCGTTTTGGGAGCCATTGCAAACGACCAATGCTGCCTTTTAGATATGAGGACGTATTGATTCAAGGAGAGTTACAGGGTTTATTTTCCCCCACCATTCAGCAAGTCAGACCACGTCTGCATTTCACTGCCCACATGTGAGTTGCACCTTAAAATAATCACTGAAACCTTGAATCTTGATCTTATATCTTTCACATCCAGGAAGCACAGGGAAACATGGGTATCTCATTGGAATCATCATCTTTGTCAGCAACTGTTACAGTCCAATAACTACTAATGTGCAGCCCTGCATATCTCATTCTGCCAACTCCAGAGAAAAAATATCTGGGTCTCCTGGATTGGCAAGATGTCCAACTCTCATCATCAGCCACTTGTTCACTTTGGCTCTCTGCCACTCGGCACTGGGCAGGTAGAGTATAGTGGACTTGTATAAGCTTGTGAGCTGGGAGCTGCTGTCCATAATTCCAAATGAGCTGGCACTGTTATGGTTTGTCTGACAAAACAATGAGCTAAAAGCTGCACCGGGCTGCAAAGCTGTGTTGGCTCTCAGTGGAATTGTCAGTCCTAGTACGTTATATGGAGTCATTGATCCAGTGCTAATATCAAAATGTCACGTAATGCATGGTTTCATGAACCTCCTGCAAATGCATTAATATTAATCCCAACTTTTTGCTTGATGTCAGCCTTCAAAGAGGTGACATTGTTTACATAAGGCAGCACCCCAGAGGCACAGGCTGTGCATAGCGTTCTCTGTAATCAAGTGAGCATTGTTCTTTTAGGGGCTTAAATGCACATCTAGAGTGAAATAACAGAAACCCAGAAAGAAGAAGGTCAACAAATGTCAAGAGACAAAATGACATCTCTGGCCTTCAGTCAGCCATAACAATAAATCTGTTATTGTTATGGGTAGACTAGTGCAAGACACAGAGGGACAGGAGCTGGAGCTGGGCTGCCTGGAAATCCAGGGCAGAGGACTAGGTCTGACGAGACGAAGGAGCTGGAGACAGAAGCTGGAGCGGAGCAGACGAGCCTGCAGGGAGATGAGAAACAGGATTAGTGGAAGGTAAACAGGTAACAAGCAAATATATACCAGAAGGGCTTTAAATGCAGACTGACTGAGCAGGACCTACAATGTACAATCCAGGAAGGTGGGTGTAGTTGGATGTAGCACAGCTGAGTCTGCGTGTGGGATGCAGCTGTTGGATCTCGTCTTGACCACATGTTTGAAGGTTTAAGTGTGCACACTGTTTACATGAACACCTAAGTGTGTTAGTGTATGTACACGTCTTAGCACGTTTACACGTTAGCATGTATGTACATGAAGGCTCTCGCACATAGTTTGCATACAGTGTGTGTGTGTTTCTGTGTGTGTTGCTACACTCAGAGGTCAGATCCCAGACAGCATTGATCACCATATTGAGCAGATAATCATTAAACAGCTCATTATTGATCTCACCCAGATAATTGAATAATCACAAACACCTCTCTCAGTCTGTTTCCCACACTTCACTATCAATCCTTTCCTCCATGTTCTCACTTTCTGTAAACCTTCTCTGCCACTGTTTTCAAGGCAGCCAATTTTTGGTGGAGAAAAAACTTTTTTTTTTTTTTCTCATCCCCCACTCAAATTTGCATTGCTGCAATTACAGATACTGTGATCTCCTCTCTTTTATCTTCACTATCATTTCAATTCTAACCTTTGCTCTTTTCTACTTTGCCTTTGTTGTAGTTTTCTTGCATTTACTGCTACAATTGTACTCCTCTGATTTTTCTTTGCTTTTCATCTCACTGAATGGACAAATTCAGTAATTTGGGCTATAATGCAAATAAAATGTGTTTCTCTTGCATTATTCTTCAGTGTTCAATATTTTCCACCACTGCCATAACAGTAATTCTAAGTTCTTACGTCTTTGTCAGTAATTGTAGCATTGGGACATGCCTCCATTATCCCGACCTCAAGAACAGGTATAACATGGAAATCCATTTAGACCTCTATGTTGTGTTCATTCCACTGTGAGTTACACCCTAAAATAATCACTGAATTCATGTCTTCTGACTCATAGAATATTCAGCAGTCTCTCTTCACATTTCAAAAACATTTAGGATCAATTTAATTATCATCAGAGGAGGAAAAGAAACTGAAATGCTGGTGCGTAATCCTTCTCCCTGCCTCTTGAAAACTGGTGTTTTTCTGTAAACCAGCCATAGACCACCACTGTAGGATTAGAAGATCGTAGGAGTGGGCAAAATTAGTAAATGGCGTGTGTAATTCTGGCAGTCACGGCGTTTCAACCTTCTCTTGTATAGCTCAAATGATACTCACAACAAATACAAGAATATGCAGATGCAGACACATGCACGCATGTACATGAACACCAACGCCAGCCATGGCTGTCTTTCTGTCTCTGCTGCTTTTCCATGTCGTTAACGCACATGCAGGTGGGTAAGGGTGGAGCTAAAAGCATGATCGACTGAGGCAGCTGGAGGACGCTGATAAGAAGCAGCAGCAGAGGGAGAGAGAGGCTGAGAAGGCCGTGCTTCTACCCAGGAGAGCTGACTCGATGCTGGGATGGCTCAGTGTGTGGACTGGCCACATCTGGGTCTGTACCAACAACACTGTGGGGCCAGGAAAGCTGTTAAGGAAATGTAATTAAGGGGAAAATGTGTCACAAACGTAGATTAATATGCCACTAATTTGTTGAACATCATTTTAAGTGTTTTACAGTGTTGTTCTGGAAGTGAAGCACAAATAAGGAACTTTTTTCCCCCCTTGCAGGCCTACATATCCTGCACGGACATTTTAAATTAGATGAAAAGAAGTCCCCATAATTCAGATGGGGACTGACTTTTTTTCCGTTCTTTTTTCTTTTTAGCAGACTAACTTGGATACAGCTGTGCCTTGTGGCCATTGTGAGAAAGTTTCCAGTGTGTTTTGGGTGAGCAAATGGAGACATTTTTATTCTGAAGAAAACTAAACACTCAGCCCAAAGGATCAGGAAATATTGGCACTGCACATTAGCAGTGTGAGAAAATGTCACAACACATAAACCACTGCACCACAAGAATTTAAAAACTCTGATGCTGTTTAAGCTCGAAAGGCATTGAAAATAGAAAAACAGCAAACAGAGAAATCATGACCATCATCCTCTGTAAGAAGAAGCAATTGCAAACAGTTGCAAATGAGTTAAAGCCTGCATGGATGTTCTTCAGACTGTTTATTTCTGGAGCAAGAGAGAATGCAAAAAATATTTCTCTGGTACTGAATGCTTGAAAAAGCTGATATACATATTTCAGAACTGCAGTCACACAGTCTTCTCCAATAACACAAGGCTGCACAGGAGGAAATAGCAGCTAAATACTACTGTCAACTCAGCAAAAAAAAAAAAAGTAATAATTGGAAAATGGAGAGTTGGAAGGCTGTAGAATGTTCTCACTTAGTCCTCTGACACGTTCCCATAAAGGGAAAAAACATTTAGAAACCTAATCCCTTGTCCTGTTGGTAATGTTAAGTCCACTGCAGGAATTTGCTGAGGAAATTCAATCCAGGAGATTTTTTAAGGTGAAACTTACGCTTTGTGTCCCTGATAAACTAAATAATAACTTTTCAAACTTGGGCTTACATTTGTGGCTGTGCAACGTGAAGACAAAGCAGGCGGTGAAATAAAAGTGCTGCAATCGATTTTAAAGCAAGCATCCTCCTCTATTTGATGAGAGCGCCTGATGCCCAATGCTGGCAGGGTAGCTTGCTGTGAAGAAAAAGAGGCTTGGGAGTGAAAAACTGGGGGGAGTGTAAAATTCTGTTGTAAGACAGAGAAGGTTGAGTGAGGACTGGATGTGGGGTGGAGACATAGGGGTTGCAGGGAGTCCAGAGGGGAATCTGTACATATGGATGGATGGCTTGAGAGAAAAAGAGAAGAAAGGTTGGAGGGTTAAGAAGAGGAAGGGATGAAGGTTAGAGAGCAGAGGGGAGTGTAGAGATAAGAGGTAAAGAGGATCGAGGGGGAACAGGATTACCAAACCCCTGCTTGCAACTTACAGGCACATGGGAGAGCTTAACAAGAGGAACATAAACACACAAATGGAGAAAAAAACTGACATTCACACTCGCTAAACCTGCAGTCACTGCACTGGTGCAGCAAATTTAGACGTAGCAATATTTAGCCATGCTAAACCGATACTTGATCCCAAACTGTTTTGTACACCATAAGAAACACATCATTCAGTTTGTCTGGGCCCAGTGGAGGCTGTATGGATAGAGGGCATTGTATGTTACGCAGATTATGTTGTTTTATGATTCAAATTGAAGATTTTTGGCTGCACAAACAAAAGTGACTATTTGCAGTATTATTAAAGTAATATAGTGCAAATAAATAATCCTTTCTTTTTTGGTGACAGCAGTTTTTGAAATGAATAAATTGAAAATCCCCGCTGTAGGAATACATACCAAAAGGTATTAAAAAGAATTAAAAAGAAATGTGAAACTTTGAGAAACAAACTCATGGAAATTGTATGATATTCTGCAAAGAGTTTTGTAGCAGAAACCATTTGGCCCTATCCTGACCAAATTTAGCTCTGCATGAAAGAATGCATCCCTCTCATTCATATCATAGTTGTGCAGCAAGAAAAGCCTGGTTCAACTTTTGCTGCAACACAACATTGTCTGAAAAGGCCCATCAAATACACACAAGGGCACATTGTTAACTTCACCACCATATTTCTACTATTTACTCTGCAGAACTGTAAAATCCTGTCTGTATTACAAACCATTGTGTAGCGTTTAGCATCTGATAAGCCTTTAAACACATTAATCCATCTATCTCAATCCAGAAAATGGCTGGTTTGTACTGTATAACAATAATCGACTGAATAGCTCCCGTAACACCTGGAGCAAAACTGACACTCCTTCATGTTTGATTTTCAGCTAAAACACTTCCATGTGAGTCAAGTGTGTTTATGTCACATGAATGTGTTTGACATAGCTCATGTCAAAGTGTAATGTGGCTGCAATGCTTACACACATACAAAATAGTAAATCTGGTGAGCAGGTGAGAGCATATTAATACTGTTGGCACGTGCACAGACCTACTCACACACATACACCCTTGGGCCTCACTCTGTAATGATTCCCATGGTCAATAAAAGGGATCTGACTTGAAAGATTACTGAGTGTGTGTGTGTGTGTGTGTGTGTGTGTGTGTGTGTGTGTGTGTGTGTGTGTGT
>JBBMOE010000033.1:6004645-6029645 GCA_037975065.1 Chaetodon trifasciatus
GTGTGTGTGTGTGTGTGTGTGTGTGTGTGTGTGTGTGTGTGTGTGTGTGTGTGTGTGTGTTTTTGAGAGAGAGAATGAGTGTGTGAGCTGTCATTGCCTCTAGCAGTCAGTCATCAGGCGCACTAAGCTTGATAAATGATGTGTGTGTGGTTGTGTCAATGATTATTTACATCACTGACAAAGTAGTGGGTATGAGTCATGCTGTTTGTGTACTGTATGTGTCCATGCACATGCTTTAATGATCTGTTAATGACTATTTTTATTTTTATGATGGGCGCGTGAGCTTGCATACCCTATGTGCACTTGTACTTCTGAGTGCGCACGTGTGAGAGTACAGCTGCATGTGTCTATTTGTTTATGTGTGTTCTCGACATTGTTGTGCGTGTATCTGTGGTTGTGATTAATGGTGACGAAAGCAGTGCTTGATGGGTCATGTGTGTATGTGCATGTATGTACAGTATGTCTGTGTGTGCATGTGTGAATGTGAGTGATGAAGACTAGACCAGCTCCTGACTGATATGGATCAAGGGTAAGACTTCATTAATTTCCGCCCCTGACATTTGGCCTGAACACACACGCTCGCGCATGCACACACAAAAAAAATCATGCGCACATTCCAACAAAAGCACTTAAATCCATACATGGACTATATGCATGTGCGACACACACACATATATGCTCAGATTCTCTATCTGTCAATACATCATTACACAGAAGGAGGTGGGAAAGCTGCAGTAAGTCAATTTCTCTGAAAAGCACATTCATTTATTTTCACTTAGTGTGTGTGTGTGTGTGTGTGTGCATCTCTAATTGTATGTATGGTCTGCCATGGCCCCATATATCATGCCAGTCAGAGAAAGTTATAAACCAGCCTCACACCCCGTATGGGCCTGAACAAGCATCAATCTCAATCTCAAATCCTGACCTTTTGCCATAAAACCAGCGACCTTTACAGTGAGCCAATCAAAACCGAGCATCAGCAGAGTGATGAGTGTCATGTCCAATCAGAGTGAAAGCATAAAATCAGGGTCAGTGAAAAGCAGTGCTGCACTGGAGAGCATGGATCATGGAAGTGTGTGTGTTTCTTATGTATATGTGTGTCTCCTGCAGGCATGGTTTATCCAATCACTTGCCATCAGTGTTTCTGTCAGTCTGCCAAGAAAAGCCCTCGTTGGTGCCATTGTCTTTATAGCCGGCCAAAGACAGACACACGCGCACATGAACATGCACATGCACACCACTCCAAACCATCGTCCTTTTTTTTTTTTTGCGAGCAACGAGAGGAACATTGGTGCATACAGATCACACAGAAACATATTAACACACACATACAGAGCACTGACAGTTCACTTTCAAAAGTCCAACAAATTCCTGCCTCACGAGTGCTTGTATGTAAAACATGTTCAAAAACACTCCTGCTACTCTCCTGAGAGGCTTTTTACATGTTGAAAAAAGATTAAACTTGACTGCAAAAAAATGGGGCTATTATCATTCTAAAAATGATTAACTACACTGTAATAGCCAGCTCTATTATAAAAACATCAATAACTGTCTTTAAATTAAGTTATATTAGCCTGTGAGGTACCACTTGAAACAGACCTAAAATAGATTTTAAATTGCCCTGCAGTTGTATACCTCACTTTAATCACCAGTGCCAAGTTTTCATTGTCCATAATGTTACTCAAGCCTAATTCATGTGTGTGTAGCCCACAGTGGTTCTGGCACTTCATGCCATGGCCGGCCTGGTGCTCCCTCCTGGACCATCACTGGCCCTGGAGGGAAAAAAAAAATCCTCTTTTTCTTGTTCTCCATTTCTCCCTCCATCTCTCTCCTCGCTGTAACACTCCCCTAGAGGCACGTTGTGTTGTATGTGTGTGGGAAGCATTTAGGAATGAAAGTGAGAGGTTGATTATGTGCCACTGCCACTGCAGGGCAGCACTGCAGGCACGGTGCATGTGGAATATCACACACAAGCACACACGCGAGTGAACAGATGTGCTGTCGTTTGCCGACTGAAGCTCCAGGGTACATATACACCTTCCTGAAATAATCAGTCTACATATGCTGCAACACATTTTATTAATAAGTAATTGTTACGAGTTTTGAGTTTTAATCCAGGTTTCAAATTTTTCTATCTAGTTGTCACTGCACCAAAAATCTGAAGTTTAATCTAATGAGAAAGGCTTAAGACTACTATTTCCCTCGGTTATTTTCAGACACATGAGTGTTTAGGGGTGTTACAAAAGAGGATCTTTATTAGCTGATATTTCAATAACAAATACATCATATTTGGTCATCAGAGTGGTTCAATTTCAAATGAAGACTTCTCAAAATGGGCCCAGAAATGAGTGCAGTGGCAGTTTATCACATCATATTATCTACTTGTGTGGATGGACTTGGCGAGACATTGACTTTACCTACAAAGGTCTTTCAAGAGACTAGTCTAATGTAAAGTGCTTGAGAAGCAAAAAAAAAAAAGAAAGAAAAAGCCCAAAATTCATATGTTTGATACTCCTGAATGCATCACAAAACACATTGTTTGCTCCGCAATGACTTTTCCTCCTTTTCTTTTCAAGCTTCTTAATGTTCCAAAAGGCCAGCAGAGTGTAGCTTTTTAATATCCGTTTTCATGTATTTGTAAAGCCAGAAGCCATCGTACCTACTTTTCAAACACACTGTAACGTTTCATGCCCATAAATACTCCAAAAGGCCACTGGTCTGCAATATGTTCATTTCCTCCTCTGTCTTTGAGCCAGTTATTATAGCCTGACAAGCTCTCTCACTCATATTTAACAGCGAAGGAATAAAATTATACTACCCATATTCCTAAAGGCCTAAAGATGCCGGTCTCAGAGTGGCACAACATAAATCAGCCAGGGGAAAAGAATGCACCAGAATAGACCAGAACATAGTCATGGACATTGTTGTGGATATCTCTACCCAAACACAGCCATAGTTTGGGTACTGTGATATCTGTCTCTGAGATTTCTGCCTCCACCCAAAACGAATGGAGGTGAATGAACTTTAGTTTCACACACACACACAATCAACAACCTCTTGTGTTTCCCTCACAGCTATTTGCTTTGTATTTTACTTTCTGGAGAGAAAGAACTAATAATGAGGAAGTCTGTTGTTGTTGCAATTTGGGTGAACTGACCCTTTAAAGCCACCTCATTAATTAACGCTTCATTAAAGGGAGCTGCACTGTAAAGGTCAACCAGTTAAGCTTATTCACTGCAGTCTGAAAATATTATGACAGCGGCACGTCCTCATTGTTTTGAGTCTGTTCTCCAGAACGCTGGATTTGAAAGGAAGCAATGACTTTCATAGTCGAGAGCTGAGTTTCAGCTGTGGGGATGTTTGAGTCCTCCATATTCTTCACATCCATAGGTGGGAAAACATTGTTGTCTCCAGTCAATGACGCACACACTGGAGGTTATTCTGTGTTGCTGCTGCTCTCCTGCGCTCCCCCTCCCTCCTTATTTCGTCTGTTTAGCGTGATTTATCTGCTCTTTATTTTTTCTCCATCTCCTCTCTCTCTCTCTTTCCTTCCTTCATTAATTACACTGATTCTCTTCTCCTTCTTTCTCTGAGACTGGATCATTATTTACTATCCCCATCCCTCTACCCTCTTCTCCTGTCTTTATTTATCACACAGCCATTCCCTCGTATATGGTGTCTCCCACTGTCTGTCTCTCTTTTCCACTGTCTCTCATTCACTGTTTCCCTTGCTTCCTCCCTTTTGCAACATCCCTCACCACCCATTTTCCCCTCTCTCTCTCTCTCTCCCTCTCTCTCTCTCTCTCTCTCTCTCTCTCTCTCTCTCTCTCTCTCTCTGTGGCAACAGTTTCTCAGAACGAGAGGAAGTGCATTTGATCAGAAGAGAGTGCAGATTGATGAATTTGTGTCAGAGATGATGATTTTCTGTCTGGTGTGTACACAAACACTGCAGTGCATGCAAAACAAGTGAAGGCAGATAAGAAATGGATGACAGAGGGGAGATAAAAAGAAGAAGAGGAGAGATGAGAAAGGTGAAAAGAAAGAGAGGGGGACACAATAAAAAGGGAGGGAAATATGTGTAAAGGATGCATTCAGGATTCAGGATTCAGGATTCCTTTATTGATCCCCGAGGGGAAATTGTTTAATTTATGCATGAATGATTGAAAAGAATAATAAGGAATTGGGGAATGGAAGGATGTCAGTGGAGGGATAATAAAAAAAGAACACAGCATTTGTACATTTACCTTTCTACTTCTTCTTTCCATTTCCTTGTATCCAGTCAGCTACGTGCTGTCACTGAATTGTTGCTGACTATTGTGACTATTGTACGGCTGCATTGATTAGAAGTCACTCTGGATAAGGGCATTAGCTAAAAGCCCGTGACTGTAAATTATGAGGTGAGAAATAGGAAGATGGGGCAGCGTCTCGTAAACTGAGAAGCAGGGCATTATTTGAGTAAAAAGCTCAAACTGGCCGTGGATGGATGGACGAGGAGATGGACGGGGAGCAAGAGGAGGCAGCTGAGTGTTAATATGCATTAGAAACATTTGTCAGTGGCTCAAACTGAAAATGATTACCACTGTAATTCACATCCCTAACTACACCTCTGTGTGCATCTATCTGTGATGTACCTGATCCCCATCATTTTGCATGCGAGGTTGAGAGCTGCCCGAGATATAAATCACATGGCTGAATACATTTGTGCACATGATCTGCAGCTTTGTACAGTGGTTACATGAACTTAGATTATACATTACATTATACAATACGTTTTATTTGTGCAGTGTGTCCACATTATGTAAAAGTTCACAATGGCCAATACTCATTGGCACAACCAATTAAACTGACACATGCTCATACAAATCAACCAACCAATTAAAAAAGCATACTATTTAAAATGATGCTTGTATTTTAACATAAGATGACCTCTGATTTGAAGCTTTCTGATGGGATGCAATACACATCAGAATCATCAGCGTATTCATTTATTGACAAACTGATCTCAGTCACAAAGTGGCACAGTGGTGGAGGTGGTGGATGCCTCATGCCATTGTGACTACTGTCGGGTCATGCACATGCAAGGTTACACAATATAAGCTAAAATTGCTCAAATTCAGCAGAATTCAACTTTGGGTGAAGGTGAAACCATCTGATGTTGGTCCAAAATGTTGCTGTGCCAAATTTTTGTGTGAGTGAGAACTTAGTGTAAATGCCAAGTTCATGTTAGCATGCAGCTGTGTGCAAGTGAGTGTGTGATGTCTGAACACCACTGCTCATGAGCCACCTCAACACAAACGCATGTGCCTTTGTCATTTGTTCATATATACATACTGTACGTCAGTTTTTATGTTAAAGACTGCATTTTGCCTTTAAGTGCACATTTGCTGTTCATGTGCAAATGTGACTGAGGTCATGTGTATGTGTGTGTGTGTCTCTGAATGGAGTCATTTAAGTAGCGTATATAAATGGTTGTGATGATGAAGTGTGTGGATCTTCAGAGTCAGTGCTACTCTGAATAATGCCCGAGGATGCATTTAGACATCCTCAGTGCCACGGCAATCTATCAATGTAATGGCCTGTTTAAATGTGTGTGAGTCTGCGTGTGTGTGTAGTGGAGGTTTGTGTCTTCAAATGTGTATGTGTGATTGAGTGTGTGTGTTAGTCTGCAGACATCTGTGCAGTTGCAATTTTGCAAAATTTATATAAACACGTTATCCTCCCAAAATGATGCAACGAGAGTCATCAATTCTGAAACACCGAACAGCAGGTTATAAACTTTAGGGGCCAAACCTGACCTTTAAAACTGAATTCCATCATTTATTTAGATAACATACTCTTATTATATTCATAACTATACAAACTTTGCTATTGTGAAATTTGTGAAATCAATTTAATATGAAGCTCCAGCTCCACAGATGTTACTTATTAGCACGGGCATGATGCAGGCGGTGTTGCTGGAAATTAGATCTAAGTAAAGACATTAAATATAATGAAACAAACACTTGTTAGGGGCATGAGCTCAAATTTAATTGGGACAGATGAGCGTTGGGTATCTCCTCTCCTGTTTGTTTTTCGTCATACAGATATCCAGCTTCACTCTTAACACAGCACCTTGATAAAACAATGATCCAATTAGGATTTTGGTCGGTCTGCATACGGGATATTAAAACAGATTTATGGAAAATCTCCTGTGGAGTGTGCCTGGAGTCTGGTGCTGTACTGCTTTTCCTCTTTTTCCTAAAATAAACATAATGATTAATTTATGGTTATGCTGCTGGAAAGGCTCCTAAGGTGGTGAATCTTAGATTTGTATCAGTTTGTGAGCTACTTTTCGTGCCCTGAGTGGCTGAGTCTTGAGAAATGGGAAGGGGATTACTCCCAAGCCTGCACACATACATATACAACAGGGTCCATTTATTAACTTCACATACTGTGTGATGTATGCAAGGTAAGTGCAGAGGTGCATGGTTGTTATTCATCAGCCTAAAAAATGCTTTCCATTTACTTACATGAAATGAATTTGCATGTCATTTGCATTCATTATGCATCTGTTTTATCAGTCCTGTCCTGTTCTGTGGTACTGTCTACTGTAATGTACCAGCATTCACCAAGTTCTTTCCTGTCATGTCCATTGTATTTGCTGGAGTGATTGATTCATATTCAAACACTGACACAAAAAGTTGGGCACACATGTCAGCTCACTGCTCCCAGGCAGTCAGTGACATGTTGTGTCTTTTTTTTATAGGCCTGTTGCTCTCCAACATTCCTGCTCTTCATCATGGACAAAGGGAAGTGTGCTATAGTTAGCCAGTGTTGGCCTCTGTCTATACAGAAAAAAAATGCTTTAAATAAATGCTTTATGGTTGCAGATCTGTAAATTCAGGTGCCAGACATCAATGGTATTTATTGGGGAGGATAAATGCAAGTCCCCCCAGTCCTGATTCCACAGGTGCACACTCTTCTGCCAGTTCTGCTGTCTGGGCAGCCTCATTTCACAGATCGTTGGTAGCTGGTATTGTGTGTTCATTTATTACAGTCTATAGACACAACTCATGGAGCTGAATAAAGCAATGTCACTTCATTGCAATGTACATTTCGCTCTAATATACACATACACAGAGAATGGCAGCTGTGAGTCTATATGCAAAATTTCAGAAGTCAGCCAGTGAAGGTCAATGAAGTGAACAGGGCCACTTCAGGGGCCAATCAGATTTCAGCTGGGACAAATGCCCAATTATCATTGTTCATTATGCCTACACTTTAAACCATATATACAGGATATTAATGAAACTTGCTTAAGTTGTGTAATCCATTATGGGTAATATCAGGTTTGTTTAATTTTTGTCAGTTTCATTATCACCGCAGGGCAATGCTGTGCAGACTTTCTCAATCAATCTGCACTTTAAAAGCAGAGCTAATTGCTCTTTGCAAAGAGAGACAAAGGATTTGACAAGAGATTCCTCAGCCTTGGGGTTTACACAATGAGGGTATTTTCCTGACATGGAACCGCAACAGATGAGCTATTTGATCCCAGCTGTAAGAAGCAGCCATGGTAAACGTGCCATTTTACAGTTTCCAGATGGACATTTTATCTATCAGTGTCAACTTTTAAATTTCCCTCATTTTAGCATCTTTATCCCAGTTACCCTCAACATCCCTTCATTCCTCTTTTGTAAAAAAGGAACCTTCTCCTCTCTCATTCAGCCACCTCATCCCACACTCTACTTCCTCTTTCGAGTACTTCTCACACTTTTCTCTAGTCTAGCTCCTCTTACTCCTCCTCTGTCCCCTCCATTTGCTCTTTCCTTTTCCTCTCCCACTCTCCATTTTCTCTTACTTTCCTTCACTTTCGTCCCTTCCTCTCGTTTCTCTCCGCCCTCTCTCTCTTTCTTTCTCTCTCTCTCTTTTGACATGACCTAGATTCCAGCAGCAGCCAACGCAGACATCTGGGCTTCGGCTCACGTGCCAGAAAAGGCATGACACCCCTGCTGGGGTGTTGGGGGTGGGGGGTGGGGGGGTGAGATGAGGATAGAGTGATGCAGAGAAGGAGAGAGGTGAATAACGGGTAAAGAGAAGGACAGAGTGAGATGGAGTGACTCTGGGAAACGGGACTGGAAGGCGGAGGAATGAAAAATCTGACTGTGGTAAGCACAGATGAATGTAAGCGAGAGGGAGCATGCGGCCGGATGCTTTGAGGTTGCAAAAAGTGCATTCGAGGGAGTGAGAGAAAGGAGGAGGAAAGTTGACGCACCAACCATGCACAGTTTGAAGCAGGCAGACAGCTGGCGCGTAATGTTTATTAGCTATTAGAGCTAGCATGGCTTAGCAGGGTCACAGTGGCCAAGCAGGCTAAGTCTCTGTGTAATCTCTATGTTTACCAGAGATCATGTCATGTATATGCAGATCAACCGCAGGCTGCAACCTAGACAGTCACACACACATCATCCCTTCATCGCTGCCTTCTTGTGCTTCCCCTGCAGTCTCTTCTTCTTTATTCTCTGTTGGGAGAGATATCAAACCACTGCAACACGATCTGAAGTAGAATTCAGAAGTATTTTATCCTGCGTGAGTGTATGTAAAATAAAATGAATAAATAAATAAAGTCCTATTTGTCAACCCTGGTCTTATCTAACACAAGACAGTGCTAGACACTGCAAATGCAAACCTGTACTGACAGACAGTTTATTATTTGGCTGGAGACAGATTAGAGGTAGTAAAATAGAATCCTGCAATTCTGGCATAATTCGTCTGACAAAAAGATTGATTATCACTTCTCTCGCCCAAAACCCGTTTTAATGTTCAACATTTTCCTCCTCAGTTCTCTTTCTCTGTCTGTCTATCTTCCTCTTTCTCGGTCTGCCCTTCACGTCTCTCAGCTTATTTCTAGTCTACCCCTTCTGTCTTTTTTCAGTTGTTCTCCCGCTCCCGTTTTCTTCTCCCTCCCCACTCTTTGGCTCACCTTAGCACTCCCATCCCCTCTTATGTTTTATCCCTTTATCCTCTCATATTTTCTTTTAATATCTCCCTCCCCTCCCCTCTAACCTTCCTTTTATTCCTTTTAATCTCCTGTTATTTCTCCATGACACTAGCCATCCCTCACTTATTCCATCCTCTCACTCGCTTTCTCCCTTGGGTTCTCCCTTGTCTTTGATCACTGTTGACCTTCACAGCAAAAGAGTCAAGTTTTGCTTGATTCCTCCTCTGTGAACCTTCACTGCTGTTAAACTATACACTTATTGCCATTTAATTTCTATAGTATTTATTTGGATATAGTTTCAACTTGTGTTTCATGTTATTTCAATCGTAAAATCACTGCAATTGTACAGTAAATTAGAATAAAACCTGTAAACATTTTATGGGTAGCTTACTAAAAAAGGTCCAACACTTAAAATGTGTTGACATCTTAACCTTATTCATTTTCTGGTTTACTTATTCCCTCCAAGCTGCCTCCTTTCACCATCATCCTGTTTTCCCTTCACATCTCATCACTCTCTGTTGTCATGTCTGTCAGCTTCTCCCCTCTGTTATACTCCCTCTTCTTCCCTTTCCCTTTCAGTGCTTCATATAAGTCTTCATGCATCCTACTCTGAGGTCAGAGTAGCTGCAGAAAAGGTAAAATTGAAGGTGGGGGAACTGTAGGATGCTGTGGACAAACACTTGATGATGGAATTTTAATGTACGTTTGGCCATATTTATGTGTGTGTGTGTGTGTGTGTGTGTGTGTGTGTGTGTGTGTCTGTGTCTGTGTCTGTGTGTGTCTGAGTGAGTGAGGCAGAGCGTATAATGGGAAGAGATAAATACAGAGGCAGGCAGATTGCCATCTGGTCCCGTTGAAATCAGTTAGACTAAATGCAGACGGTTGCTCTCTAAGCCAATATAATCTGGTCATAGTAATGACTCGCTACTTACACCCAAAGAAGCCAAGGCTGGCAGTAGGAGATACTGAGAAAAAGACAGCAGCAGGATTCATTAAAAAAATGGCCCAACGTATTTCCACTAGCCTGCTTCTCACATTATGAATAAATGTATGGTGGCATTATCAGATATAACCTGAAATAATATATGTGAAACAATGGTGGAACTTTATATATGAGACAATAGATCATAGAAACATTAAGCATACATATGTCTTGAGAACTTGTTCATCAGAACAAACCCTGTCTGCATATTATCTGTCTATATTGCTCACTTGTAATTGTGATACTTGTAACTGACCCTGAAGGCACCACCACCATGTGTAGATTTTGTCATTTCATTGTAGCATCTTTAAAATGAAAAGAAAATCCTGATGAAACATTGTTATAGTTTGTGTGTTGCTTTCAGGCCTTCGTTTCTCAGTTGGACTTTTGGAGTGATGGGGGTGTATCGCCATCCTACAGTACACGTCTGGGCTGCAATCATAATACAATCAGTCTGTCATGGTCAGCTAAAAGACAGTGAAATGCTGAGTGTACAATGCTGGCCAGAGGAAAAAGCCACATGGCACCTATAACTCTGATACATATACCCATGAAACTAGCTAGTTGAACAAAACATTAAAGAATATAGGGTAACACAAGTAAAATATTATCAAATATGTATAATCTGCACATAAGAAGGCCTATATAACATTAATTGGAGGGGAAAAAAGTAGCATTAAGCTTGAACATTACTTACTGCTCTAATTACTCCAAACTGAAGTACCCTTTCTTGCATTTGTGAAATTACTTCACCTTGCTACTGGCCTGTAGTGAATATTTAATTGACCAACCAGGTCACAGATGAAAATCATTTTTAGTGCTTTGAGCATCACAAAAAAAAAAAAAAAAAAAAAATCCATTCACACCCACTGAACTTCATGTCACTAATGGACAGTATGTTGAGATCTAATGGAGCAAAGGCCACATATCTGGCATTCCTAAAAGGCACAAAACAAAGTAAGTGATAAATAGTGTTCTCGTCTGGACTGCTGTGCAAGCCAAGCTGAGCTGACCTCAGATATCGTAGACAATAACCTCAGCCACCAGACTGCCCAAAACAGAACAGAACATTAGGTTCAAATAAAAGAGAAATGGTTTAAGTGATCGGTGAAAAGAAATATACTGGGAGGGGAGAATGAAAGAGGCAGAGAGAGGTTAGGCAGGTCGAAAGGCTACACAGATGATGCAGGGACAAGTTATATCTCTCACACATACCAGCACAGAAATCCAGTGGTGCAAATTATGTTCACAGTTATCTTTAGGTTTAGTTATGCAAGAAAGGCAACACTTTGATTGACAGTTTGACTGATTCAGCATCATATATTTCAGTGACTGTGTGTGTGTGTGTGTGTGCGCGCGCATACATATTCCCATATTTTCCAGTAACACAAGGTGCCCTTGATGGAGTAATCATTTTGTGCCATGTATGTGTGTATGTGTATGTGTGTGTGTGTGTGTAGTTATCCCCTGCCACCATCTGTTCTCTATAGGCTGATGATCATCTATCTCCCTATTAGCTGTCAGTCACTCCGCTCCCTGTTGATGTCTCTCCTCTCACTATCTGAGCTGCAAATCTACAACACCACACCGGTACAGAGGAAAGATGCATCACAACAAATAAAGTCTGCTTTCTTCAGCCATCCAGTCATGTGCGTACTGCGCCTCTGTGCATGCACAAGTAAAGACAGAATTTTGAATCCCCCAAGACGTGGGTCTCATTTGCAGCCCTCATTTATACATTTCTGCTACATCAAATGCAATGAGAAAATGAGAAAAAGTGCTAAAGACATCACTCAGCCACAAATATCAATGTACGCTTTAAAGGGGCCCTGTGGATTTTCCTTCTTAAAGTTATGTTTACATTCAGTGTTACTCACAGAACTCATTGTGTATGTCCTTGAACTCTAACAACTGTGCCAGGTGCATTTCCTTCATCATAAAACATTTGCAAAGTCAAATGAAAAGTTTGAACCCTGGATTGTTTCCATCTGTGCTGACTCAATATTTCAAAAATGTATAAATGCAATTGGTAATTACTAAGAGCATTAAAATACTGTTTTACAAAAATACAAAGTAAGATGGTGGAGATGATTGTCAGGAAGAATGAGCCACCATGCAGGATGATTTGGAGGCTTCAGAGGAAGAAGCTGCCAGTGCGCATACTGATGTATGAGGAACAAGGAAGGGTATCACACCTTGATCATTTTAAATGAATGCAAAGGAAGAGTGTCAGTCATAAAACTCAGCTGCATCTCTTCCTCACAGCCAGATTGAACTGTCCTGCCATCATTACTTTGCTGTTTGGTGAAAACCTACCAAGAATTCAGCTTTATACTGCAAACATGGTGACTTTTTCTGCTGATTTACGGTACATCCATTTTGAATTGTTGCCTTCTACTGTGGTTTGGTTGGACAGACAAAGAAAAAACCCTCCAGACCTGTCAGTTATTCATAGCATATACTTAGCTTGGTCTTATCTGTTGCCTGAATCTGCCAGCTCAACCTCATTTAGCTTTACCCCACTTCAATCCCTTCATTTCTTCCCTCAGCCTCCTTTTTCTCCATCCCCCGCTTTCTTTTCTCTCGAAAAAATTATATTTGGTTCTTGTAAAATATTCATGTCTCAGTCACAGCGCTGGAACCATGAATCATACATCTGAAAAACTGGGAGAGCAAGAGAGGGAAAGGGAAGAGGAGACGAGGGAAGGGAAAGGAATGAAATGGATACAAGTGCCATGGCAGGAGGAGGAGGAGGAGAGAGAGATGAGAAAAGGTGTCAAAAGGGGAGGGAAGAAAAGAGGACATCGGTAGAGTCATACATTGGAAGCCAGAGGTGTAAAAGGCAGAGGAGGGGGGAGAGAGAGGGAGAGACTGGTGGGTGGATGAATGGAAAAGGAAAGCAAGGTTACAGGGAGATGGAAAGGGAGGAGAATGTTATGCTAGTACATCAGATGAGAGGAGGAGGGGTTGCAGAAAGGCAGAGAGGAATGAGGGAAGATGATAAATGTCTTTTAAAATGAAAGTTGCACTGAGGGTTTGATGTGAACTGATATGACTGAGGATGAAAACAGAAAAGGAGTTACAGTTGCATATCTAAAGAGTTCACTCCTGGTTGACACCTGTGCTTCCTCGTGGTATCAGCGAGTGCAATTTAATACTACAGGTCCCAGAATTCTGGGAGCCACAAACACTGAGCAGCTGCTTTGTCAAAAATAAAAGAGCAACTAGTGTCTCCGTTTACCTACTGTTTACCCAGTGCAGCCAAACAGATTCCTCTTCTTTAACAGAGAAGTCAGCTGGCAATAGTTACAGGGATTTAACATTGGATTTAAAAGCTACATAATTTTCTGTATGTGAAGACAGTTTGTATCCAGCACGACACTGGCGGACTCCGCCACTAACAACAGAATTTAGCATAGAGAGAGATGCTATTGCTAACAAAATGTTGAGTTATGGCATTGAACAATGGCCAGGAAAGTGTTTTTTACAGAATATTATGATGTCACAGTGAAGATGACCTTTTGACCTTTTGGGTATAAATTGTCATCACTTTATTGTTTATCCAATAAGTAATAATTTGTGTGAAATTTTAGTTGAAATTAGCACATGAATTCTTGCGCTAATTTTTAAAGTAATTAAAATGTGTTTTGTGCAGTCACAGTGACCTTTGATGACCAAAATCTAATCAGCTCATCCTTGAGTCCAAGTGAACATTTGTGACATATTTAAAGAGATATCACATTGACGAGAATGGGATGTAAGCACAGACGGATGGACAACCAGAAAACATTTGCCTGTGGCCGCAGCTGGCACAGAGGCATAAAAAACAAATTTAAATTCACAAAAAGCTCAAGGATTATAAGTTTTAGCGAAGAGGAGAAGCAAGGACAGAGTGGTGGAAGAGGAGGGGTACAGCAGAGACAAAAGTTGGAAAAGATAGTGAAAAAATACAAGGCTGTCAACTCCATCTCACACAGCACAGAGAATGACAGAAAGGCTACAGTTCACACTCGGAATTTCAATGCAAATGTTGTGCCATGATTGTGGCAGAATGCATTAAGTTGCAGCTTTGAAGGAACAACAACAACATTTGGGTCACATCAGACCCGATTACATGTTCGAAAGCATTGCCTGCGTCACCTGCTCGTGCACGCAAGTGCGAGAACGGTGTTAACTTTCAAAGTCTGCAATGACCTTTAATTTCAGCATATCCATGAGAACAAAAAAATCCCATAATCCACTAAGTTGGGTCAAGACATCGTTTGTTAAAGTGCCGCTGATGTTTCTAGTGAAATGCAAGAATGAGACAATTCCAGTAGAGTTTACATCATATTATACTTTTCCTGCAGAGACATAAAACGTCTAGAATTCAAGATTCTGAGGGAAGGAAGCAGTGTGTCTCCCACAATAACATTATTCATCTAATTAAACATGAAAGGATGTCATGCGGCAAAACGGCTCATGTCACTCCTACTTGTAGCCGCTGCATGTGTGTGCTCTAACACAGAAAATGAAAAGAGGATAAGACAGGAGGAGGGGGAGGGAGAGAAATATTCCCAAAAGATGCCACAGACAAAAAACACATTCACTCACACATGCTGTACAAACAGACACATGTGTGGGCACGGACGGCTTAGCCTGATGTTGTGAGTGAATATCCAGTGTGCCAAACATTAGTGAAAAGTGTCAGCCAGTGTTTTCAGTTTCCACAGAAAATTTGTTACTGATAAAATATTCAGCACAGGAGCAAAGTGTTGGTTAAGTGACAGCGAAACTGAGATCCAGTAGGAGCAAGTATCCCTCAAGTGTTACAAAAGACCTGTGTAAGCTCTTCTAGAGAGAGTGAGGGGGGGAGGACGCTGAAGAGAGAAGGCCAGGTGAAATAGGGTCAGCGCTCATCTTCCACTGAACCTTATGAGGGTTGATTATCTCCAGCCCTCACACACACACACACACACACACACACACACAGGGCCCTGCAGAGTGTGCGTATGCGTATGTATGCTTTCCTCCTTCTCTTCCTCTGTGGTGTTATTAATGCTGACATACTGTAGCTACTGGCTATGTGCTTACCCTGTCCTCTTTCCAACTATCAAGTTAAGGCAGATCACAGACACTGCTAACAAACACACGCATACATAACCAACATTAAACACATCTGTCCCAAGAGCGAGGTTAAAGGCAAAATGTCATCGGATAGAAGATTGTTTCACGTTAACGGTGTTTACTGTAAATATGTATAGCAGCTTGTCTGCTTTATTTTGGCCTTTGGCTGTCTAGCACATCATGAGTGTGTGTGTGGGGGTGGGTGTGTGTGTGTGTGTGTGTGTGTGTGCAGATTTCCTGTTCTATAGAATAAACAGTATGTTATATGGTCTGTTTGCATTAGTCTGAGATGCTAAGTTTGAGCTTAAGTAAAAATAATGTAAATAAATTAAATTC
Source organism: Chaetodon trifasciatus (assembly GCA_037975065.1). NCBI lineage: Eukaryota > Metazoa > Chordata > Actinopteri > Chaetodontiformes > Chaetodontidae > Chaetodon > Chaetodon trifasciatus. Next base: position 6,020,047 of record JBBMOE010000033.1, read on the forward strand.
TAGGGCTATTCTGTTAGCCTGCGGCAAGTTAAAGATATGCATAGTTTAAAAGTGTCCTAAGTCAGATTTCCCTAAGGAATTTATGTCACATCTCTGCGTCATCAATGAAGCACATGCTTTGCTTTGTCTTTCCATATGCAGCCATTTTCTTGAAACCACTGTAATGCAACTAAGAGGGAATGTGCAAATTCAGTACCTCAGAAAAAAATGGTGCTGAGAAACAACTGTGCAACTTCATTCATTTGCAATAAATTAAATCCTGTCTTTATTTCTGTATTTCCTGTTCATATCTCCCCTGTGATTACCTGACAGGGAGCTGTCTTGTGGGCTGAGATTGTATGAATAAGTCCTTTGTCCAGCTTTGTTCTCCATCCTGCTGCAGTGGTGTCTTTGTGGTGCCTGATATACTCCTTTCATTTATTTATTCACTGCATTTCATGCAGTTAAACATCTACTCTGATGTTACGGCCATTATTATTTATTGCATGATAAATGTGTGAGCTCCTCTCCCTCATGAATATTTTGCAATCCATGTTGAACTAAAATGCAACATTATTATCTTTATTATTATTACTAGTAGTAGTAGTATTAATTCATCCAATTCTGCTGTTGTAATTTTGCAGTTGAGATTTGCATTGCTAAAAAGGCATAACTTTTAAACAATGCAACATAGCATAAATGGCCACAGACATTTTTATGAATTATATTAAATCGAAAGGATGCACATTTTGAGTGCATTTTAAAAAGCATAAAACATTTCCTGAATTGAATTTTCCCTTTGTTTAAGATGCTATGCAATTTCAAAACATATGCATTGAAAGTGGCACGGCCTGATATCAGTGTAGAGATGACCAAGATGAAAAGACAGTGCTACAGAATTGCTGCAAAAACAATCAGTTTTCAGATGGTTTGAAGATTGTATCCCGTACATAGCCGCAGAAATCCAGGCCTTCAGCTGTGGTTCCAGGATCAGCACCATGGACAGCGGTCGTGACACAGTTTGGTGCAGAATGTTTTAAAAGATTCGCTTGAGCTGAGCAGAAAAGCTGGAGGATTTGCATCACATATGCACTGAAATCCTTTCGTCCAAGTCAACACTACCTATGTAATCCAAACAAACAAGTCTGCTGCAAAGAACATTTACTGCCTGTAAATAAGTCATGAAGAAGATACTTCTTTTCTAAGTTTGATTTCTGACTTTTACCAGAATAATTCCTCTTGTCACCTGGATGCTTGTCTGTGTGCTGTATAATAGGCTGAAATATATGGAGGCAGTCAGAGAGCATCATAGTCTTATAAAATCCTAAAAGTAACATAATTTGAGGTAGTTTTGATGGTCTCTGTGCTGCTTACGTGGCTCAAAACTTTTGCTACTCAGTTGCAATGACAAAGAAGAAGAAGTTGGCAGGACTGTCCCAGCTGAGAGAGCCAATCCACTTCTAATTACCCTGTTCCCTTCCTTCAACGAATTGCTCTCACACAGAGGAGCAGAGGGGCCCTTTTTTCTGCGCCTGGAAATGTTCACCAGAGAGCTCACTTATGGTAAGAGAGGAACGGAAGGAAGGATGTGCAAAAGTGGAACAGAATCCAGCTGAGAAAGCTTCATGAAAGGTAGTCCCATGTGGTTCCACTCATTCAGTCAGTCGAAAAATCTCCCAGCAGACCCTGAAAATCATACTTTTTATGACTAAAATGAGACAAGCTGCACCAAACCAAGGCTTTTATCCCATCCCCCCATTTTTTTTTGACGAGGACTATTTTGGGGGTTTTGGAGATGATTTTTACTTTCCTCTGCTCCTCCCCATTCTGCAGAAAAATAGTGTTTTGCTCGTTTCTATTCTGTTTCTAGATAAATATTGCTGATGCATTAATGTGTGTGTGTTAATGAATATGATACCCTGACGCACTTTCTGATATTGTAAGTATTTCTTTCTTTGTCTGAAATAAATATAACCAAGGATTCTGTTGCCATTACTCATTTCGGTCTGCTATGAAAAAGCAAAATAGACTTAAGATTTGTTCAAATGTATATCATAAATGTGCATATTCATATCAAGACTTTCTGCAGCCGAGAAAAGCTGCAGGTTGAAGCTATAGCTTATAGTGCCTCACCTTTTAACAACACATCAAGTACCTCAAATTTGTACTTGACTAATGCACTTTGTTACATTCCATTACTGCAATGCTTAATGGTGGCTGCGGTAGCCATCACACACAGCTACATTCAGGCAGTGTGTCCCAGGCATGGCAGTGTTAATACAACAACACATTCAGAGGATTCAGAGGATAGCGCTCTAAAATTGAGCCTAAAGAGTGAGCCCCGGCTGAGTCGAAGGAGAGACAAAATGTTTTATAATGATTCATTTCTTGGCACCTCACCTGGTCTAATTCCTTTCTGCTGCTCTAATCTATACGAGCAGCTGAAGTATGGCTATTTGACCTCAGCTTGATCACAGCTTCCCAGGTCTAAATGAATTATAGATGCTGAAATTTCACACTGATTTAGTAACTGGCAGATGGGACAGTGGTCCTGGGCCATAAAGCTGTAATGAGGGAGATGCTTTAGACCTTTCTCTCACACTAGTTTCTGCTCACGAGCTTAACGTAGGAGTGTTAAATAGTCTGAAATATGGAGGCGCAGGTCATCATCCCACTCTGATGAAATCTTGATTGCACAACAGAGTGTGAAAATGAAAGGAAAAAGGAAGGAGCGGGCAGAAAGAGATAACTGTTAAATATAAAGTTAGACGGATGCTATGGGAAATACCAAATATTATTGCTTCATACATTTTCGTCTCCCTGTGCCTTAACAACAAAATAGGTTATCTGTCATTGTCTTCCAAAATGACCCATGTGACTTTTGGGAGGAGGCGGGACGGTCTCTGGTGGAAGTCAAACATTTGCTCCACCATCCATGGTAACGTCCTCCCTAAGAGATGTGTGGCATTATAGCAACATCACATCCTGCCTCTTCCTTTTAGACTTGCTTGAAGTATAATAACACAAAAACAACGCCACTCTAACCCTGTCGAATGTTGAAGAGTGCTTTTGAGGGCCAGCAGCTAGCAACCATAAGAGGAGCTGCATCTTAAGGTACTGTTTCACTGGCTGCAGCCGTTGTGGTTTCTTGTTTGTCTTATTAAGGGTGTTATGGCATTACCCACCTGCAAGTGATAATGGCATAATACCAGCCAGCTGGTACTGAAGACTGATTAAATCACCACATACTGTAGGCTGAGCATGTGAGGAATTACACTTTCTACGTCTCTCTGTCTCTTCTCTGTTCTACTTTATCTCTCTGGCATGTTTCTATTCATCTTCACTCTTGTCACATTATATATATTTGAACTTTTCAATATTTCAGTACTTCTCCCTTTCACAGGAGTCTCTGTCACTGTCCTTGGCGTTCTACCTTTTATCTTCCTTTTTCAATATCACCAACATGTCCTCAGGGTTAGGTTTGAGCTGGCACTGTGACGCACACTTCCCCTTAATATTTGGGGAGAGGTGGGAAGGGCAGGGGAGGACACTTTAAGAGCTGAAGTAGCAATGTTTGCCACAAGACTGAAAGGAAACCTACAGTCTTAGACCAAATAATCTTTCATCTTTCTCTTTTGGCCGGTGTCTATTCTCTCTGAACACTTTTACTTTCATTACCAGAGCTCGCCCGCCAGACATTTTCCCCCGCTCCCGACTTCCTCTGTGCGACCACTACTTTTTACTGCCAGACCTGCTTTCCACAACTTGCATTCAATTTTAAGGTTTAAAAGGATAATACAAGTGAGTTTGTACATTTGCGTCAAGTGTCCTTTAGGCTGTTCCTCCTAATGGACAATTGTAAATACAATGTAGGACGATAAAAAGTAATAGTAGCTGTAGATTAAAGGATTCATTTTCGTCCTCTCAGGAGAAGCAATTTACTCTCATTCACTGGTTCTTGTACAGTATGAAAAACAACTTCCACGGGGCAGTGAGATTGATACTGCTTCATTTTGCTCCCATTGTGCTTCAGTTAAGTGGTTTCAAATCAGCTTTATGTTGAACTGAACTTTTCCTTAATCACCTGTCAGTCACAGTAATGTCTAAAAAAGGAAAGGAACAATTCCTCAAAAGCACGTCGCCTCATGAACGGTATGGTCACATCAGCATATTCTTAAGTAAGAGATCCTGCCTCTCTTGCACAGAGCCGTACAGAATAATGTGTGCCAGTCTCTCCATCTATTTGTGCATCCATCCATCATTTTTCTCTATTTTTCTCTTTCTTTCTTTCAGTTAGGATGTACATTTGAGCATATTACTGTCACAAGTGATCTTCTCTCAGAGCATTGGAAAGGAATTCCCTCTTCAAGGCATTTAATTGTGCTGCCCATCTTGTTATTGTCTAGTCCACGTATTAGATGCATTAGCTTTACGCCATCACATTGACATCTGTTTTCGCTGACTCTATATTGTGGTCTGCTATACACAATACTGCTTTCTGGTGGGCATATATACCACACCCCCAATTCATACAAGTATAAATGAAACAAGCACATGAATGTGTCCAAGTGACACCTGTGTATGTTTGCTTACATGCAGCCCGGAAAGGCTTAATGTCAGCTTCAGTCAAAGCTCCATCTCGCCCTCACATGAGCAGGGGCTTGGATTTGTTCAACATATCGGTACCAGAGCTTCAAGGCGCTTGCACCTAAAATATTTGTCTCTGGTATGTAAGAACTATGTCCACACACATGCTTGTGCAAACTTGCTGCACACTCAGAGGAAAGCTCACGTTTTCAGCCATTATCAACACTTGTTTTGTGTCCTCAGTACTGCATTGCAGCTGAAGTGCAAAAAATAAAACAGGGGACTGCTTTGAATCTTGCAGGATGTAGGCATCTGGAAGTGAGACGATAGACAAAAATTAATGGGAAGCTCCAAAACAAAAAGCTCAGAGACTAATTCAGAATTTAGATACACAGGAAAACAAAGAAATACAGTATTGCTAGCTAGTGTGTGGATGTCATGCTGGTAGAGACTGTGTGGACGTGGGAAGTGAAAAAGGCTGAAAAGATGCAGAGGGGAAGAAGGAAGTGTGTGTGATGTGATGGGGAGTGATAGTTCATAAACACTGGTCCGTTGAGACCACAGGGAGACAAAATGGCTGTAATGATGATGTTATTATCAGTCAATCACACAGTGACACCCACAACATAAAACAGGTATTCTTACAAACAAAGACAAACAAGACCAGAGCAACAACAATGGAGAGTGACACTTTGCCTTGCATATGACAGACTCTGTCATGTTGTTCATCCCTCCTGAAGTCCTGTTGTTTGTCACACCCTCTTGCATTTTTTATTTTTTAAATTCCCATGGTGGGGGGAGAGTGGGACGCATGGGAATAAGACGCATCATCCATGGTAAAAACGCCAGAGGGAATCTGTAATGAAACTCATCTCTACACTGGCAGGATTTGCAACGACTTCGAAAATCTGATTTTTCCATTCGTGTGACACAGACCTTATCTCTTCATTGCTATCTAAACAGTGAGAAATCTGATTCCGTTCCATTTTAATCCCCCTGTAAAGACGACGAGGCGAGAAATTAGATTTTTAACAGGTAGCGAAGATTCATCCTTGGCTACATTGGTAGTCATTACAGACGATCCCCATTTATTCTGCATTAGCTCTCTATACACTCCTAACAGCTGCTGATGTCCCGCCATCAGTCTTCCGGCACTCTTTAATCATTTTCCAATGCGCCATTGAAGAGAAGAAGAGGCAAAAGAAGACAAAGAGATGCTACATGATACTCATTTCACTTTGGAAACTTGTTTTTGTTCTCTCTCGATCTCCCTCCGTCTCCCTTTCTCTCCGTGTTTGTGTGTGTGTGTGTATGTGTGTGTGTGTGTGTGTGTGTGTGTGTGTCAGATGGGATTTATGTACCTGATTTATTTAGGAGAGAGGGCAATGGTGGAGACTAAGGCACTAAGACACATCCTGCTGGCGAGGACCCTGTTTAAAAAACACATACACACATGAAGCTTTCAAGCACATGCATAACCCACATACACACATGCACATGCAAGTTTTTTTCAAGAGTTGTGTATGTATTGTTTGTGGCATAACTGGTTCAACATCCTCATTCTATATTCTTTCATCCAGTAAAAAAAAGTGTTTTTAGGAATTGGGTAGAAATTGCTTTGTTTTCATATTGTGAAACATCATAACATCATGCATTTTTGATTTAATGCAGCCGCTTTGGCGTGGATTTTATGAATCTTGGCGAGATAACATTTGCTTGGCTTGATGATGAGGGACACTCTGTTGATGCTCAGAGGGAATCTGTATATTTACTTCCACAAGGAGGTTGGAGGTCAGTTACAGAGCATTGCTTCTGGACGTGAAAGAGATTCAGTGTTTTGATCAAGGCCACTTCAACAAGGGAGGATGCTTGTTTCTAGGGCGGCATTTCTTAATTAATATTATATTTCATTAGATGTTTGGGCTTTGAATATGTAGCCAAACTCCACTCGCAGTGTTAGTTAATAAATTTAGTGCATCCTTAATTTTCGGAAAAGCTAAAGCATGTAGGAAAAGCGCACGTAAGAATGCAGTGTTCACTGGCATATATACATGATAATGCCAAAACACAGACACAGCTGCTGCATGAATGGCAACACAGAAACTGGCTATGACACACTCGCAAAAAACATGGAGAGAAAAGTTGCACAATGGCAGTATCTCTGCGTGCATACACACACACCCAGAGGTGTGCTTGTACATGCGCAAACAGAAATCCACATCCAGGGGTGCCATCACTGTGAGGCAAGCCAGAGTTAGGGCATGGAGATGGTGTTATATAACTGGGCTGGCCAAGCACGGCTAAGCACTTTTATCTGGGCTAACGACAACTCCACATGGAGTATACTGATGTTAGTGTTTGTGTGGAGAGAGACAAAGGAGAGATGTTATGAAATCAGTTACAAGGGAAAAAGACAAAATCTGTATGTAACATAAGAGAAGTGGTGAAGAAAATGAGACAGGCAAAGTAAAAAGACTGATGAAGACTGTATGAAGACTGACAACAACACAGACTTAAAAGGCTCCTGAAGATTTAGTTAAATGTGAGCAAACTACGTCTTCTTGGCAGAGCTGTGTCAGGGCAAATCTAAGGCAAATTTCAGGTCAGTCTGGTGGTTTAATGTGTCAACCTTTTTGAAGAGGCCCCTTGCTCTGCACAAAGCAGGTCTGGCAGATATTACTTTCATAATCATGACTGGATGAATTGAAATGACACTTGCAAACCTGGTAGAGGTCAACTTGCTGTATCTGTCTGAAAGAGATGTATTTATAAATTGTTTGGTAATGCTCATTTAAGGAGGACCTGACGATGCAGACTCATCTGTACTTCAACACCTGTATCTCTCTTGATTTGTTTGTGGTGCCAAAAGATGTAAAAAAAAAAAAAAAAACTCTCAATAAATCTCAATAAATTAAAAGAATAAATAAATAAATAAATAAGGAATCTGTGCCAAAATCCACTGAGACCAAGTAGCTGAGTATCTGAATGGAAGTACGCCAAATGTTTCAGTGTGTTACTTTCATGAGTTACAGCAGATGTGATAAGGTATAATGAAATATTTCCTGGATGGTGCACACTCCAGCATGTAAGATGTGGCAGTAGGCTGCCAAAAGCATTACAATACATTTGAGACTGATGTTGTCTGAAAATCAAGAAGTCAAAGAGTGGTAAACAGTGCTGATGTGAAAAGGATCATCTGTTCAACCGTAATTTCTGAAAACTCTCAAGTTGGAGCATCTTTGCATTCTACAGTCTTAAGACATTTTAAAGCAGGTTCTGTTCACAACTGTATTACCAAACAAAGACTGTTTACTGATGGAAGGCAAGTTGGTTTTCAGTCATCTTTTAAATAGTAAATTGCTTCTTGTTGGAGCACATCAAACTAAAAATGGACAAAGAAGGTGTTGTTGGGGACATATTTGATACTGTCAACCACTAAATACTCACTTCTAAACTAGCCAATTTAAATTGTTCCTCTTACATGCTGAATTGGGTGAAGTTGAACTTACAGGAAGGGTTCAGTGTGTAGCAATAACATCACCCATCCTGAACAATCAAATGGGCATGCCCCAGGGATCCATCCTCGGACCTCTCATGTTCAGGCTTTATGTACATGATTTAAAATCAGTCTGAACTGGGTGTGAAGTTATTTATTTACATGCTAAAAGCAAATATCGAGCAGCTTCCTATGCTCCCATTTTTTGTATAGAATGTACGTTTTAATAGCTGATTTTTTATTTTGTATTTTGTTATTCTCTTCTTCGTTTCAGTTTAATTCCTGCTACTATTGCTGCTGTCTATAGCACCCTAATTTCCCCAGCAGGGATTAGTAAAGTTATATCTTATCTTATCAGGACTCACGATTTATAGCAAAAATGCACTTGTTAATGGAGCCACATAAGGGGAGTCTCAAAAAACCCAAAACAAATGCAGTTCAGAAATGACAAGCTGTTTGCAAATGGAGGTTCAACAGTCTGTGTAAGAATGTAATAACATCCAAATGTGCTTTTGATGAGAACTACAAATACTGCAAATCATCAGTGTGAACCTTATTTTATTATATGTGGATTTGTTTTACATTTATATTGAGCAATAACTATTACTGTGTGCACTGACAAATATCTATGTGGACAGACTCATTTATATGTAGATCTTGAAACACATTTGTGAATCCTTCTGCATGCATTCTTTAATACTGAAACTGATCTGACTTCATAGCTTCTAAACTCAGTGCAATGATTATAAATCTAACTAAATGGTGTTATGATTCACATCTATTTCTTCATACTAATAAGGCTGTTTGCATGTATTTTTGCAAAGACACACTCTGCAACTGATTGTGAGCCCAAAGTCTGGAAAGATCATTCAAGTAGACTCACATGTCACATATCCTTGACTTCACTTTATCCTTTAAAAAACATGTGAAAAAAGTAATGCAAATAACCAAATACAACCTGGTTACTTTTACTGTATGACAAGCTTCACTCAAGCAAACGATACAACACTTTCTGCAGGCTCTTGCCATCACTGCAACATTCTTGGCAAATATGACATCCTTATTTGCAAAAATGTGATGAAATTCAATGACACCTGCCTGATGTTTGAGATCCTAAATGGCATGGCTCTTCCACAACTCAGTACCTTTAATAAGCAACAAAAACTCAATCAACAGATCTAAAAAAAAATCATATCTGAGAGGGTCCATCTATTTAAGCCAATCATGCTGTTCCAAAAAAGCTTCTCAACACCCTGCAAACCGACGTGAGATACTGTACATCACCTACCATACATCCACAGAGTCTCAAGGCCTGGCTTATGAACATATTTAACCTACAAAATACATTGCTAATTTTGTTACAGTTGCTGTTAATGATGGCCAACCTGCTGATATGAGATGTCACATGTCCTTTGCCCATTGGCAGATGGTCAGCTTTACTCTTATAGCTTGTGTGTTAGGTGTGTAACATCACCACTAACTTGTTACTACATCTTTCAATAATTTATCAATGTGATTGTCAGGTTTTATCATTGTC
>JBBMOE010000033.1:6034645-6057609 GCA_037975065.1 Chaetodon trifasciatus
CTCCCCTTAAAACCTTTCCACCCTACTGAGCTCTGCACTCTATAGTGACTTCTACACATTATCTTTCTTTTCATTATAAAAACTTCACAGTATTTCATTATGTATTTAGATTAAGTTAATGGGCTTGGACCAAGCTACATTGTTAAATTCACTATTTACCTTCAAGAACACTGCCTTCATCTGCTGCTGGTTTATTGGAGGTTTTCAGCAACAGCCAAAAGAAAATCTGGGATGCAGCCTTTGTCAATTCAGCCCCAAAGCTCTGGAACACAGTACCTACAAATATCAGGGAGGCAGTTCACTGAATATTTCTTCATTTTAACCTTTAACTCGCCATGACTTCCTGATACTTTTATGTGAAGCACTTGTGATTTGTTTGTCATGAAGCACTTTGAGTTGCATTTCTTGTATGAAAGTTTCCAATCTGTTTTTTTTTAATTTCCCACTGATGCAATTCTTCTGAAGCAGTGACTCCCTAAAGTTTCCTGCTCAGAGACAGATGCACTCAACAGCTCCAGCATTTCAAGAACTGCAGACTCATAGCAAGCGAAAGACAATCCCTGCCTCATGGCAATTATCTTCCTATGTTTCATTTCTCTGTAATTACTTGGTCATGGTATGTGAGCTGAAGTGCAGTCATACTTCAAACAACAGCGGTGCTCGAGATTCACAGACTGAAGGCATATGGCCTAATTCAGTCATAATTACTTTTATTAATTACTGATCAAAAACACCAAGAGCCTCCACTTCTAAATGAGGATAATGGAAGCCCAATATCCTCATCTGACATTTATCGCTCAGTGTAAGTCAATTTTTCTGATACAGCCCTTATGTGTTACCATCATATTATAAAACACAGTTCAAATATCAATTTTATGCTGTACTGCACCATTTGAGACTGTAGTTTAACATGAAACTTAACACTAAACTATTTTCTCACGATAATAACATTATTGCCACCGCTTAAACTGATTATAGAAACTTTGCAGTTTTCCATCAGAGTTTTATTACTTTGGGGTGTCTTTAACATGGTTGTCACTGCAGGTCAGCCGATTCCATCAAGTCCTGCTTACGAGTGTGTGGCATATGCATCTGTTGTACACACACATTAGAGTAAAATGCCCATCAGTACCTTGCAAATCAAACCTGGTGGCTTTGAAAATGACTTTTAAACACACACACACACACACACACACACGCACACACACACACACACACACACACACACACACACACACACACACACACCTTCCTCATAAAGACAAAATTCACAAGCTAAGCATTTTGTTTCATTCTCGATCAAGATTTCCCCAGTGGTGAATTAAAGTTTCAGCATTATTTGAAACCAGACAAACCAGCTAACACCACCCACGTACACACACACACACACACACACACACACACACACACACACACACACATTTACTAACAAAATGCTTTGTGCCATGGGGACCCAAGACCCAATTAACTTTATTACTGACATTACAGCTGGAGACAGTGGGAAGACAGATTACATAACATGTGCACATATGCACACACACACACACACACACACACGCACACACACACATGCACGCACACACACACACACACACACACACACACACGCACACACACACACAAACACAGAGAGAGAGCTAAACCAGAATAAATACATTAACAGTCAAGTGTTGCTTTCTAAAAGGAGATAAACAAGCAAACATTTGTTTATAATTGTCTATATCAGCAAGATCCAAACTAAAGAACTATATATGAGTTTATATATATATATATGTATATATATATATATGAATGCGTTTTTTGGCATCAGCATCTTGTGGTCAATAGCAGAACTGCATCTCCAGAGTAATAGTAAAGTTTTATTTCTTCTCTCCTATAATTGATGCTCCTTAAATTGTCTTCCTTACATCAAGTTTACTCTCTTTTATCCTCCACTCCCTTCCCATCTCTCTTTTCATGATCCTCTTTTCAATCTCCTTCTTTGTCACGTTTTATCAAGTTTCTAAATGACCGCATGTTAAGTCTTTTCTGTTTACTCTCTCCTATCTCTCCTCTGCTCCTACTACCCCGTCTTCCTTCTCCATTAGCGGACATCAACAAGCTGCCATCAATCCTCAGTGAGTGGCATCACAAATCCATTAACCTAAACAATGCAAAAACATTTCAGGCCCACATCCATTCATCTATTTCTCTCTCAATCCTCTCTGATCGTGGCCTCTCATCATCACTCTTCACTGAGTGATACATCAGATTGCATCATTGTCCTTGTATCAAAACAATGGGCAGTCAATGTTTGCCACAGGAGGGCAACCCAAGACACACACAGTGCCAGCAAAGTATTTCAAAGTCAAATGATTACTCTTCTACAGGTTTCACCTCTCACTGAGCTGTTGGAGGATTCTCATTCTCAAACTTCACTGGAAAACATGAATGTGATCATAAGATTTTTCTTAAAGCAGTTGTGCAAGCTGTTCACAACCTTAAAATACATTCACTAAGACAGTTGAGCTGGAATTAACTATGGTGTTAACACAAACTGCTATCAGAGTGGCAATAAAGAGCTGCAGAAGAGCGGCTGTGAGCCTGGGTCAATGTTAACAAGGGCTTGGGGCAAAGACCTCTACAGGCTCATTAAATTTCTGTGAAACTGAAATGACCAGTCAGGAAATGCCTCTGATACTTTAGAGGAGAGCTTTTTTAAACCTCTTTTCAATTACATTACACACAAGTATGTGTGAATTCCCCCTGTAGGTAGCCATAAGTTGCAGCAGTTAACAAGTGTGTGTAGCTTCAGGCTAGTAAATTATTGGCACCAAGAAGAAGAAAATACCAAATCTTGTGTGAAACCACCAGTATGTTGAAGCATAAAGCAACACTGTCTTTTTCTATAGGTTTTACAGGGATTCCTCCAGAAAAAGTGTGTTGCCTATGGAGTATTATATGAAAAAATACTTTACTTTAACTTGCAGAACCAAAATCATTCTGTATTTCATAGTTAAATCATGAAAGGCCCAGTGTGTAGGATTTAGTGGCATCTAGCGGTGAGGCTGCAGATTGCAACCATCTGAACCCTCAGCATCTCATACAGACACACAAGGTACTTTTGAGCATCTGTACGAGATGCACTGGACTTGAAGCTAACTCCACTGCAAACCCATCTGTAGCAATATAAGAAGCCTAGAGCAAGGTGATGTAGTATAAGAGGCAAGAAAGTCTGCAAATGGAAGAAGGTGGGGTGGAAACATGGCAGCCAACATGGTGGACTGTGGAAGAGGACCCACTCCCTCTGTAGATATAAAGAGCTCATTTCAAGGTAATGAAAAGGAACACGTGGATTCTTATTTTCACGTGATTACACACTCATGAAAACATACTTATGTACATTACTGTAAAATTAACTGGAGGCATAACCACCTATTTGATGTGTTTGATACGTTCCCCTCTGTTACAGCAGGTGGCAGTATGTGAAACATTAGCTGTAACATCTAGTGATAATGTTTGTGCAAGCATCTCACCAAATGGGAGGAGGCTTATCCGCACTTAATGTCAAGCAACGTTGGACGGAAAAGCAACAAATCTGCCGAGCATCAGAGCAACCAAGAGGTGCAGAAACATGCTCTACCAAAGGCTATATTTATACTATCCCTCCCATCCATTTTCGTAAACACCCTCTCACTTGCCAGTAGCCTCTCTCAGAATCACACCTGAAGTTTAGTGTCAAAGGGATGTGTACATGACCTTCAAGTAATACATAAAGTGAGTGCAGAATTTATATGCCCTTTTGTGTTTTCATTAAATAATTCAAAGATGTTCACACATGATATTTCAAAGCAAGTGGTTGCCGAGTGGTGATTTTTGGATTCACTGTGTGTAGCCTTGTCCAAATGTAAGGGGCAAGTGGACAGTGGTAAGGGTAGTCCAAGGCAGTGTTAACAGGTATGCATGTTCTGCCAAGAGATCCCCCTAAATTTACACACTGGGCCTTTAATTAAAACTGCCACAGAAAAAAGCAAAATACCTCATTGCACAGACACCAAACTGCAACTAAAGACTTAAAGGGTGCTTTAGGAACTCCAGGAGCTTATCCACTCATTACAACAGTGGTGATATTTACTGCTATACTGGTTTGGGGTTGTTTTGCCCCAATTTCTCATTAAAACCATGGTCAATAGTCACTGCCAGCTGAGAAAACAGGACTACAATGATGCCAGAACCTGATTTAATTGTCTTTATTTCCTTCTTGGTTTGAGGCTTGGGAAAGTAATGTAGCTGGCATCAATGTGAGTGTGACATCATTAGCGCACTGGGATTACTCAGCATACACACAAAGTACAGTGGGGGGTGGCTGTGGAAGTAGAGTAGTCATCCACTTATGAGTAGGTCGGTGGTTCCATCCCTGTCCTCTGCAGTGTTCATGTTGAAGTATCCTGGGGAAAGATACTGAACCCCAAACTGCTCCCTATGCTGTGCCATCGGTGTATGAATGGTTAAAGCTCATAATGAGCTGATGTGTGTGAGGGGGGGTGAAGGCAGACTTGTGTTGTAAAACTAGTGCTCTAATACTAGAAATGTGCTGTATAAATACAGTCCATTTACAAGATTTTCAGGTTGCTCTAGATGTCTCCTGTCACGGCTCCACATACCATGTCACAGTTAGCTTCTGTATATAAATGCTTTTTATTGGGTTATACTCTAAATGTATTTACTGCTGCACCGTCTGCTCACAAAATGAAAAAATCGGTTAGATCTATCTTAATACAGTAATCATATTGTATGATTACAATACATATGTGCTGTACATTGAAATAGTTATTGGTCATTGCAATCTCAACTCCATTTTCATGTCTCAAGTTGCTAATCAGACTCTTAACAATGATCAGCACGTACAAGTGGAAGTTTTGGCGCTGATATCCGTTATTCATTATCTGTTGGCCGCAGTGGAAGCCCCGAAGCATTGGCCATTGGCCCCTGAGGTTAAATCGTTGTCAGGCCTTACCAGTCATTTCTGAGATTGCTTCATGGCCAGTACGGTCAGGAGAAATGATTACATCGACCAATAACTCGTCTGCTATGGGAATGTGAGTGTCATTAAGACAGACTCGAAGAGGCATCCTCTATTTTTGAGAAAATGTCACAGAATTTAGCATCCATCTTTAACAAAACACAGTGAACTAACCAGTGACATTAACATTTTGAAAGAAGTGTGACAGCATTCCCCATTCAAAGGCTCCCCTTAAGACGAGAGTATTTTCTGTGAGTAGACCATTGATATGAAGGTGCATATGAGCGAAAACACACTCCTTTAATCCCTTTTTCTTCCTAATAATCAGACACATTTCTTCCTCCCTGGGCTCCTTTAAAGCAGTTGAGAATAATTATGAGTTACGTTGGCAGTGTGTGTGTGTGTGTGTGTGTGTGTGTGTGTGTGTGTGTGTGTGTGTATGTGTGTATGTGTTTGAAGAGGTAAGATAGTTTTAAAGATTCCCATCTGATGGATCTATGCAGCACAGAACAGCTTTTGATAAAAGGCAGAAAAATCTATGGGCAAACACTTGTGGACGAAGACACACACTAAATGAACACAAGCAGGGAGGGCCTGGTGTGTGTGTGTCGGGGGGAGGGGAGACCGTGCCAATTGTTTGTCTCCCAGAATCAAATGGGAGGTGATTTTCTGAGGACCAAAGGGGAGAATGGAAAATGACGAAATAAATGAATGCTCTTTTCTCTCTCTCCTTTCTTTTCTGTCTTTCCTCTGCCCCTCCGCAGAAGAAGAATGATCTGCCACAGTCTTTTTGTCGAGCTGGCTGACACAACCGCTTGCTCACACACACACACACACACACACGCACACACACACAGACTCCTCTGCACCACGCTGTTGTTGACTCTGTGTGATCTGATGAATGACACTCCCATTTCAATTATTGCCCCTCCTCTGTGCCTGCGGCTATCTCTCAGGTTGTCTCTCACACATAGACACACCATCCAACCACCCTCAAAACACCGCATCTTGCGAGGTGTCCACAGTCATCACAGGGTGGCTTCGTATTCGAACTGGAACATCAGGTGACGAGTCAGCCCCAGTCATCTCTCTTTGGTCTCACAGAGCTATTAAGACCGAAATGAAGACCAAAGGTGCAGAGGGAAAGATCGAATGGGTAGAAGTGGTTAGATGGGATGAGGCCGAAGCTTGAAGACCTCTGAGATGTGACCATTCTGGCTCTTCATCATTCAGATGATGTAACACAACCTGCCAATCACTGTGAAACTCGCCCCTGAGCAGGGCGTTCAGTTGCCTCTTAGGTCAGTGTCAGACCAACATGCTGCAGCTGTGTGTGTGTACCTTTGGATGGGTGTCTTCTCTGTTGAATATGTGTTGAGAATACTTGTACGTCTACTAGTTTTAGCGTAATAAATGTCTGTTTGTCATACAAATTGAAGGGCTAAAAAGATATTCCATGAGAGCATCATGTGTCATGTAGTCATTTTCTGCGATAGTTTGCTTGGAGCTCTTCTGGTCTGAGTTCACGTGAGTACAATTATAATATCTCAACCAAAAAAAATCTTATGTCTCACAGACCTTCACAAAAATCACTACATTTTATCAAATTTTAAAAATGAAGAAACAAAGGCAATTCACACTTGGGTCCAGTGCAAGCATTTAATATTACCGTAAAGCTTTCAGTCTCGAGAATCAGACCTACAAGAGTTCACTTTCAGGTCTGAAAAAATCTGCTAAATTTGGTGGGCCATGTGCGACCTGTATATGATTTACAGCACGAGTCAACATCAGCAACTGAAAGGTTGCAGCAATACAAAATGTGCTAATTGTGAGTAAAGTGAGAGTTACATTTCCTTAATATGAAGGAAAAGTACATTTAATCCTCTTTTAAACTATGAATTTACTCTTCAAATCACTGGGGAAACTTAAACATCAATAAGAAAGTAGCTTTATCCCCATTCTCTTAATTTCTAACCCAAGCTGATACAGACAAAATGTTAAATACTGGTTTTCAGTATTCACCAGTTCAACTGATACTGGTAACAAGAGAATAGTTTAGTCTTAGTGTGCAAATTAAGAAGTCTTATTGATTCCACAGTTTTGCTAACAGTGCGGTTCTAACATGACCTTTCAGCAAACACCAGACAGAGTGAATGATGGTCACACCAGTGTCTTTTTGTATTTATTCAAGAAAACATTGATAGGAGAGATAAATGTGCAAAAGAGGGTAAAAGAAAGAAAGCAGTACTAAAGGAAAACAACTGCAATAAAGATGATTATGGAGAAAGGAAAAGGTGTTTTCCACAGAGCAAAAGGGTGCATGGAAGAAAGAAAACAGATGGAATATAATGGATATAGAGACAGAGCGATATCGTAGAGGTTTAAGGCATGAGGAAAGTGAAGAAGGAACATGGCAGATGGTAAACGTAGCTGTAGCCCAAATAGCCTCTTGATGCTCCGTTAGACAGACACACACATACAAACACACAAATACAGACACACATGCAAGTGTGTAATGTCAGTAAGCAGTCACAGCTCAAAGGCCTCTCTGGCATCACCTGTATACCTGTGCACATGCAACTTACGAAATACAAATACTGAAGAATGAGACTTTTTGTCCATTTTGCATTTGCACAGAAACACTGAAACACTGTAAAACAAGGTTTAAGTCAATGTTTATGCCATTATTGGTCATTCTAAGCAAATGTTTCACACTGTGATATCATTATGGCCTAAGAGAAAATGATTGCAGTCGAAGAACATCATGTAGGGCTATGAGTAGACTCTGAAGCGATTCAGCATAACCAGCAAGCTGCCTTAATACAAAAACCACTGCATTTATCTAAAGTAAAATTTGGTTTAGGTAAAAATACCTAAGATGAGGCAGAAGTAACAGAAGTGACCAAATAATCAAACACTCTAATACAAATTTAACCTGTGACTGGACATTACAGACTGAGACAGTATCTTCCAAGGTCAAGTGTCTGTAAGCAGCCCAGTATCACCAGGAAATATAAACTTTTCTTATTGGATTATTCTGCAGCACACTATTAACATCCACTGCCATTTTATGTGCCAATCCATACGTAGTATGCCCTGTGGAGGTCCAGGTGGTGGATGGGCATGTAGTGTGTTCTGGCTTCTTCATCTTCCAATGCATTCTCACACCCAAACCACTAATTACTCTTTAGCGTCATTTGCAGGGCTGTGGTCAAGTTAGAGGTAATAAATATGCAATGTCTTGTTAGCAAAATACGGCTACACTTCAGAATTAAAGCTTGCTGTGAACAATAATAAACGTGTGGTTAACACTGAGAAACACTCGCACTTTAGAGAGGTTTAGACACTCAAACTACTCGGTTAGGTTTAGGAAGAAATCATGGTATGGCTTAAAATAAGTACAGTTACATAAATTACTTAGTTACATAAATTACTTACATATATTAAATTACATGTTATTTTACTTCACTTTTGCTTCAGATAGGACACAAACATTGGTCTCCTCTGTGACAGCCAACCTCCTTCATGTGTGGACTTTTCTCGCTTTTAATACTAAGCCATTTGATGTGTTGGTAGTGAGAACAGGCTGTCTGTCAGTCTATCAGACTACCCTTCATGTTGAAAAAATGATGCTAAAGGTGTACCCAGTGCCTTAAAAAGTGACACCAAGAGGTCCTCACCAAGCGTCCATATGTGACAAGTTGGGAGTGAGACTGTTGGAAAATTAATGTCTTACCTGAAAAGTAGACTTGAAGCAATCCACTTAAAGGTCCAGTGTATAGGATTTAGGGGGATCTATTGGCAGAAATGTAATGTAATATTCACAGTTATGGTTTTCATTAGAGCATAACCACCTGTGTGTTTTCGTTACCTTAAAATGAGCTCTTTACTTCTAAAGAGAGGGTGGGTCCTCTTCCACAGAGTCCTTCGTGTTGCACCGCCATGTTTCTACAGTTGCCCAGAACGAACAAACCACAAAGTGGCTCAAGAGAGCACCGTTCAGGTTTTTCACTTTTTTTTAGTTGCAATCTGCATTTCACCAATAAATGCCACTAAATCCTACACACTGGACCTTTACCAAAAAGGAATTCAGGAGTGTTATCATGAAAATGCACTGAATAATAGTCAGAATACACTCTTAATGGCGTTAAAGACACAGGAGCACTTTTAGATCTGTGTGTAGAGGTAGGATTCAATTAAATTTAGTAGGTCTTCTTAAGAGCCTTTGATCTAAATGATAAAAAACCTCATATTTCCTACTGAAGGTGTACTCATTCTATTTCTTGAACAGAGGCAAAAAGGCAAAGGCAGTATCTTCAGCTGCTCAAATGAATGCAGTCAGTGGAGGAACAGCAAGCACTTCTTTCTCATTTCCTGTAAAATAATCCGTCTGTATCAACTGACAAAAGCAGTTACTTTCATATAAGGTGAGGCAGACACAGAGCCCAGTGTGGAGATTGTGAATTTTGACAGGACAGCAAACCTTGTGAATGGTGAAGTTTTATTCTAGTCGCTCTACAGAGAGAGAGAGAGAGAGAGAGAAAGAGAAAGAGAGAGAGAGAGAGAGAGAGAGAGAGAGAGAGAGAGAGAAACAGTGCCACTGTACAGAAAAGCTCCTGTGAAATTCACACAAAAAATATTGTTTTTACTCTTTATCATTTATAATTCTCCATGATGATGTATTCCAGTATGAATTTACAAGCGATGTATACAGGTGTCATTTCTAAATATATTCAAAATAGTTCCTTAAAAGTCTTTGAGGAAGTATTAGTTTAAAAAAAAGCTCTATTCTTACAGCAAACCATAAAGAAAGAGGTCTCGTATCTTTGGAGGGATAGCAGACTCAAAGTAGAGGGTTGCTTTTTTTTCTTTTATCTTCTTTACAGTTGAAGTCCTGACTACACATGAAGGAGAGGGAAGAGAGAAGCAGAGCTGGTGATACAATAATTCTCACCTGCCATTGGAGGAAGAGCAAGGATGTCCCCGCCATACCGAACCAAGCCCTGACCCTCGACCCGCGACCCCATTGGTCAAAACGTGGCCTGATAATGACCCGTCAGCCAGTGAGGAAGTTGCACTAGGGTCAGGCCCTCGCCTTCTCCCCCAAAACAGCAGCAGCATCTTCATCGTGTTAAACATAGGTCATTTTTTTTCTCTCAAATATGTATATACTCACACCTGGTTACAACGCATTAGTGATCATAACATCATAACAAAAATAATTAACAAAAAAAGAAACAGAAAACATTAAAATTGTTACATCTGGGGTTGCATGCCATCACCTCATTATTTATCATTAAATGTAATTAAAATACATTTTTGTCATTAAAAAGAGCAGGGTTGTCATCACAAGGGTGTGTCTGAGTGTGTGTGTGTGTGTGTGTGTGTGTGTGTGTGTGTGTGTGTGTGTGTGTGTGTGTGTGTGTGTGTGTGTGCTTGAACATAAAACAGCATCAGTTTACATGACAGTTCCGTAAAAGCAGAACAAATGGAACAAATCATCATGAGTTCATAAAATGCGAGGGTGCCGTTTGATATTTTTTACATGTGCATATTGTTCACTTGTCAGCTCACGCAAGCAGCATGTGGAGATAAATATGATAATAATAAGAAGAAATATGCAGATAAGATGCAAAAAAAGACAAATGTTGCTCGTCAGTCAACAATGGGTAAGCGAGTGGGAAGCGAGGAGAGGTTCACTGCAGTATTCCAAGAGTACAAAAGGGCGATATGACCGTGGTTGTTAAAGATGGAGCTTCAATTGAAACACAGTGGCGAATGCAGTCGACTGCCATTAAAAACCACGGAGAGGAAAGAGAGAGATTCCTGCCTGAGCTTTCCTCATAAGGGTAGCTTTTCAGATTTTGGATGTTTCGGTAACATCCTCCATTCTGTTAAGGGTGCTTAGTTTTGCAAGGAGTGGAGCTGCACGCAATACACCCCTCCCTGAGCAAAACTCTCTAAGCCCCCTACTCCCATCCCTCCTTTCCCTCCTTCTCTTCCTCTTCTTCCCTCTTTACTTGGGTTGCACGAGCTCGGGCAAAGAGCCGAACTGGAAGACCTAGGACTGGTAAACATCGAAGGAGAAAAGTTTGATTCAGCATTGCGGCCGCTATAAACCATGTTGTGGTTTTCCTTTTTTTTTTTCTTTCTTTTTAAAGATTTTCTACAAAAAAAAAAATCTGCGCCGCATCATGTTCTGTTGCTACGGTTGAAGCTCCCCCAAAATGCAGAGAATCATCCTGAGGTATTTTATTTGATAGAATTTGGCTTTGTGAATCCAATCAATCAAGCAAATCAATCAGTCAGTAAAGATGAATACATGATTTTTCTTTTGACTGTACAATTTGTACAGTGTAATGCTACAAAAAAGTGTTTTTGTGGGCACGCGTGTACAAGGAAGTATGTGCATGTGCAAGTTTTTTTCTGCTAAGTGTTATCAAAAAGACCAAACAAACAATGAAACAAATTGATGCATAAACAATCAGATTAGGAACCAAATGTTGTGGTTAAGACTTCAAGCTTACCCGAGTTCTGCCATGCACACAAACAACCTAGTCCATACTAAGATGGATACATGATTGATGAGCACACAACAGTGGAGCTTCTTCAGCTCCATCCCTCTCCATCTTGCCCTGCCCACCCCACCCCACATCCCACCCAAACAACACAACGAAGGTATCCAAGGGATCCGTTTCAAGTAGCCTTCAGATCCCCGAGAGCCCTGGTTGATTATGGATCAACAGTAATTGATGATCAGTAATTGTCAACTCAATTCCCCAGTTGAAGTGGTTAGGCACTGTATAGCACTGCTACTGCTGTGCCAACCAAACAACCAACCAAAGTTCGATTTTACAAAAACCGAAACAGACAAAGTGAAGTCGTTGTATGGGTATCCAACACTCTAGTGATGTGTCATGTTGATAAAGGAAAGGAAGAAGGAAGGAGGAAAGAAGGAAGGAATCATCAGTGGTTGTTTTTATAGCTAATACCCTGTTTCTCAGTGGCAGGGAGGTCAAAAGATAAAAACATATCAGTGCCCAGCCCCTTCCCGACTCAGACAAGGTGGTGGTGGACACAGTTGTCATATCATCCTTTTCTCCCTGGTTTA
This sequence comes from Chaetodon trifasciatus, assembly GCA_037975065.1. Lineage (NCBI taxonomy): Eukaryota > Metazoa > Chordata > Actinopteri > Chaetodontiformes > Chaetodontidae > Chaetodon > Chaetodon trifasciatus. The sequence continues at coordinate 6,046,759 of JBBMOE010000033.1, forward strand.
TCTCCTCTTTGCTCTCTTCCCTTCCACCATTTTCTTGCTCTTTTGCAGCGGGAGCCACAGCATGACACTGATTTACTAAGCACAAAGGTCAAGGATAAAGGTTTCGATTGTACAAGTATCCATCCACCATACCTGGCAAGACATAGTCCCTTTTCAAAAAACATGTAAAACATGTGTCTGAGAGTGTATTTGTGTGTATTTTGTCTTCTCCGACACTGAAAAAAATCAACACATGCAAAATAATCTACTACTCTTGATGGTATTTTTCAGAAAGCTATGCTTTTTCAAAAGCAAATGTGGGAGAGAGGTTTTTAAAACTAATGGCTATTGTGCTACCAAATAAGCAAACACTAAAATCCTACATAGGGGGATCCGGATGCCAGAATCCCTAATAAATCTTATAGTTTAATAGAATAAAAAAGCAATACTTTGCAATTATTTTTCTATGTGCAGCGTCACAAATGAAATGCCCTTCAGTTGCCTCAGGTTTGCCCTGCTTGTCTGTCTTTTTCCATCAGTCAATTAGTCAGTCTGTTTTTTGTTTTTTATCTGTCAGTCTGTAAACATTACTCATTGATAGCACCTACATTACTCTCAGCTTCTCATCACTAACATGTCCCTACCAAACCTTGACCGAGCACACTGACACCAAACTGCCAAAAACTACTAGAGGCTCTGCTCTGTGCCATTTAGCTGCTCATATCCTTTCTCCCTCTCTCTCCTCTTGCATTGCCAGGTGTCTCGGTGGCCATATTTGTCAGAGTAACAAGCAGCAGACCGTTGGACTAGCTCACTGTGACGCCTCTGCCCTCCTGGGACGCCTCCATGTCTGGCCGCGACATCAAACGTGCCCATCTGGTCTCCCTGTCAGGCCTGTTCTCCTCAACGAGCGAGCCCCAAGCTTGACAGTGGAGGTGGAAAGGAAAAAGGGGAGAAGGAGGAGGGGTTGAAAGAGAAGCTATCTCCTCTGTCTACCCCTCGAAAATCATTTCTCCCATCCCCCTCACCATGTCCTCACGTATTAATCACAAATCAACCTTTTCTTTCTCAACAATGCCTGTAGGAGTCCTCCTTTATGGCAACTTAGACCTTCTCTGTCCCACTAATGGGACTACAACATTTCCTACCCCTTTTTAAATCCTCGGGGATTAATGATTCCCCTCCTGATTACACTAGGATACCTTATGGCAACGTACCAGCCATGCAGCCAACTCATTGGTACATGGCAGAGAATGGACAAAAATGATGATATCATCTGCAAAGAGAGTAGTAGTAGTAGTACCGTCATACCCGAGTGGGCACAAGTTCTTTTGGATTACAATGTCGAAGAGAAGAAGAAAAATGCAGTGTGGTTATGGCATCCCTTGGTGGATAACATAGTTGATAAATTATAATACAAACCCAGAGAGGAGTAAAGAGGAGAGAACACATTATTTCTTATATCAACTAAACATCTGACTCCAGACTGGGGATTTTTTTATACACCCGTCTATTGCTGAACTGGGCTGAGTTTAGGACGCCACGTGGGGCCGGGTATGCACTAGTCTTATTGGCTGAGTAAGGCATCACATGCTCTTTATTGTACATGTCATTGGCTATCCGCCCGTCTCGTGAGCAGTATGAAGTGGTGGATTTAACAGATGAGCGGAGATTGTTCGCATCGTTGCGTGTTTTGATGGGGGGCGCTCCAAGGACCGCTGCAGGTGAGGCCACCGCCAGCTGTTTGTAAATATCAGAGGAGCTACGCCCATGGACCAGTCTGCTGCTGGTGTCATCCCTCAGCGAGTGGCTGAGGAAAGGGTTTTCCGAGCCATGGGCCGGGTACAGGGACTTGCTCCTCTTGCTCTCCTCCAGGTTGTGGTTAAACAGCATTGATTTGGAGCCGGTACCAAACAGTCTGCCAGAGTAGGGACGCATGCCGAAGAGGTTCGCATAGTGCGAATCAGACGTGGAGTCCAGAAAGCGATCCTTCTCCTTGAGGCTGACGCTGCGCGCCGGTCGGCCCAGGTCTACATCCTTGGGCTTTTCTAGCATGATGTTGTCAAAGGAGTGCTGACGACTAAGCCTCAAGCGGTTTCTCTTTTGGACATGTGGCCCATCTGTCTGTGGCCAGTAGAGACCAAACATTTCGTCTGGTTGTTGCTGCTGTTGGTGGTGCATGGTGGGACTGACCAAGGGATCTGTGAGGAGCTGGTCCTCAGTAATGTCATACAGGTTGGCTGTGTGGAGGCACGCTTCACACCGATTATAGGGTGAGCGTGTGGCAGAAGCTGAGGCAGCTACAGTAGGGGTATACGGCCCTCCTGGTGGGTAGCTTGCGGTCACTTTGGACAAGCAGGAACGACAGTGTGTCTGCTTGTATCGATCGATGGATTCATGTGGGGACAGGGAAAGGTTTTTCTCTTTCACGCTGTAGTGTTTAGAGTAAGTTGGGTCTGGTAGAAGATCTGAGTCGGTGTGATGCAGTGGCGAAGAGTTCAGATGAATGATGGGCTGCTCACACTTCCTATAGTTGTCACTGTGGTCAGAGTAGATTTCGGGATAATCCAAATCATCAGCAGCGAGGCCACGATTCTCGCGGTAGTGAATGGGGTCTGAGTGCAGGCTCAGCTCTCGGTCTGAGTCGATGGTGTAGATTTTCTCTCCTCCTCCTCCTCCTCTCCCGGTTTGGTTGGTTCCACCGCTGACCTGCTTAGTTTTTAAGTAGGACAGCTCCACCTCACTGCAGTCCCTTGGGTATTTTGACGTCACCGATCTTTTTTTTAAGTTGTCCTTGGGCTTCAGGTGCTTGTTGTTTTCTGGGTCCTTGTAGGAGGCCGCCCTGCTGGAGCAGTCGGAGATGTCAGAGTGGGCTGTGTCCTCAGGGAGGTAGCGCTGTGTCTTCATTGACATTCGTGGGTCTGGCATCAGCATGTCAGGCATTGGAGGGGGCCCAGGTGGCACAGAACGGAGCGTGTCCACTGACTTTTTCCACAGGGTCCGGGGCGGCTTGGCATTGGTCTGGACTGCATCAGCATTCACTGCCACTTCTACTGTGTTGGGATTGGCATCATTCAGGGTCAGAGGATGCTGGCCTCCCTGGAAGATGTAGTTGTTAAGGTGGTCTTTGTGGCGGTTTGCAAGATAAGACTGAAGGTCACCAGTGTCCCCATAGATCATATCCTTAGGAGCATAGCTTCGGTTATCAGCATAGATGAAGTTGCCCTTCTCTGCCATCATGTCCATGATCATGGGGCCAGCTGAGTGCATGAACTCACGTTTGGGTGAGTTCATGCGGGAGCCACTCAGGTTAGACATGTTGGTCATCTGTTTGGCCGATTTAATGAGCTTAAGCATTTTATCTTGAGGGCTAAAGTCCAGATCTGTCTTTTTCTTCATGTCAATATGGACTCCGTGAATGCAACTCCAGATTCCCTGCATGGTGACGTATGGATGAACAAGTTGGAGTGGAGGAGGGAATAAGGAAAATTAAAAAATAAATAAATAAATGGGGAAGGGTGACAAGAGAAAAGGAAAAAGTGGGAGGAGTGGGAGAGGGAAACAGATAAAATGCAATGAGAGAGTGAGAATCAAACAAAATGTGGGATTGAGACAGAAACAGAGAGACAAACAGAATAATGGTTATTAATCTACTCTGGCCAAACATAACAGAATTTTATTAAATTGGTAATGACTCAGCACATCAGAGTACATTGAATCAACACAGTCTTTTATCACCATTGACATAAACTTGAAATAGTATTAAATTAGGCTCTCTATAATTTTCAATGAAACATTATGTGTGAATCATCTAAAAAAAAATGTATGATTGATTTAAGAAGATAATGCAGTAAAAATAAGGCAATAATTTATAAAAGGAAATAGGATTCAGAATTAATCACGAACACACCAAGAAAACAAAACACACACAGAACATTGCTACAAAATATACTCCAATCAGGCTTTAGCCCTACTGCCAGCACCAAACCCTGTCCATCATAAGCCAATGAAATAGAACTGTATATTTTCTAAATGGGGCACATAGACAAATTGCAATGGGTTTTTCTGCACATCCATCAACTTTACAGTAAAAATGTACCAGTGTCTAACAGTTCATCAAATTCATCCAGATAAAATAACCTGAATTATCAATGACCTGAAAATATGAGAAACTGGTTCCAACTCTCATCAGTCTACGTCTATGGGTGACACGTTTTCTGGGACGAAGATGGTAGAAATGACCATCACTACAACCACTCTTTTCATTTGGCCTAACAGCCAAAAAACAACTGCCTGAAAATGTGTGGTTCAAAGAACAAAGCAAATCGAATTGAGATCTAACTGAGATCCACTTCCAGCTCACAAACACTGTACATGCTTAAAAAGTATTTATCACATTAACAAATTCAGAGTGCTTTTTGGTTCGGCACACACTTGGTGGAGCTTATTAACACAAAATAGGCCATTAAGGATGTCTTTTGCCCTAAATCACTCTCACGAATGGCTTTGAAATAACATCGTTTTCAACAACCTCACTTTTTCTTCTATGAAAGTTTTTCCTCTCCTCACTACCTCCCTCTGTTAACTTTGAAAACAGAGTCATACTCAAAAATAGTGCAGAGACACTGCAGTGCTTTTAGGGATGCACGTCCATGTCTTCTGTTCTCACACACAACAAGGGAGAATGCTGACCTTTTCACAGATAGAGAGAGAATAGATTGATTTAGCGTGGGTTGCCTTGATTTCACCCAAAAACATGCTGCAAATTAGGATCTATTTTTGTCGATATTCAGGGCTGCCTCGTGATCCCCCCTCCTGTCTCCATCCCCATCCTCCCTTCTCATCCTCCTTTGTGCAGTCCTCCCCCTCCTTCCCCCTTCTTTCACTCAGTTTCTTCACTTAGCAGTAGCTCTCTTTTCTGTGCGTGTGTGTGTACATGCTTTGCTTTCTTATTCCACGGATAGAAAATAGAACAAAGACAGTAATGTCTGACCCCAATAATGCAGCATTAGCCCCCACTGCAGTTGCAGTGCTATGTTGCACCATATAGCCTTGAACACGACCACTGTTAAAACACTCAGGCCACCTCAGATCCGCATATTCACACAGCCACATACTCACATGTGCACACACTCATTGGCCTGTTTCTGTGAGATGGCTATTGGGCCAAATTCAAGACTGTTGTTTCCAAGTGTGTGTTAAAATTTTAATTCTGTGTAAAGCCGTAGCAGGTTTGTGTTCTCCTTAACCACAAAACAGGCTAATGAATGCTTGTAAAACATGCCTGCACATGCAAACATGCATCTCCTGTGCACAAACTGGTCCTTACCCGACTGATGGAGAAAAGAAGACCTGGCTTGCCGGTGCAGACCCCAGTGAAGCAGTATCTAAGCCTCCAATAGAAGAGATGCTCAGAGACAAAGGTGATAAGGGAGAGCCCCATAGCAGTGGCCAGCATGTAGAAGACCCCGGCCATGTTGTCCACATCTAGCTGACTGGACATCACCTCGTTCTTCTCGTTGTGGCAAATTCCTGTCAGCCACTGTGCTTCTAGCTCCTCCATTTCACCTGTAAAGAACAGAGAGAGACTGAAATCCTTTACTGAATGTCTCACTGCAGCCTGAAAAAGCTCTAGACCAATGAGTTTTATAGTTTATACCCTGATATGACATTATATGAGGCAGAAATTTACTTTAAGAAACACTACTGAAGTTATAATGCATGTACATAAAAACATCCCAGAAAAGCTGCTGTGAAATCATAACTACTTGCACTTTAAGTTTTTCATTTATTTCAAATAAATTGATGATAAATGTTGATAACAGCTACAAAGATGGTCATTGGTACTTATTTTATTATCATTACTTTAAAGTAGTAAAGTAGCATCACTTTAAAAGTGAAGTGAAGTGATGTTCTGCATTGTATTTCAGAGGATTCTGCACCCAAAAAAGAATCATTTCTCATATATTGGCATCATTTGTATGAATTTTGGGTGATTTGAGTTGTCAATGCTACTGTATTTCTTTGTCTGTTTTGTTTGTTGTTTAAAATAAATTTCTTTGGGCATCACCATCCACCAGGCTTCCAGTGTCGTCCATGTCGCCTGATAGGGCAGAGAAATTGTCTCTTTAGTGTTAATGAAAGAAAGGTAGAAAGCAACAAAGACCTTATCTTTTCTCATTCCTCACTCCGTGTTCCCTTCCCTCAGTCCCCCCTCCCTCCCTTGCTGCCTCTGTGACATTTGGCGCGTGGCTAATCCAATCTGTGTCATTCAGGGCTGGACAACTAAGGCTGCTAGTGAGGAAAGACAAATATCATGGTGGTGTTCAGCTAGATCTCTTTAGGGTGCAGACTCACTAAGACATCATTAACCCTTTAGGACAATTGAGGAGAATTTATCTTTTGTAAGACTTGCAAATACACTGACAGATGTAGCCATGGCACGTCTTTTTTAATATGACGTGCTCGGAATTGGCAGCAAAAGAGAATGAAGAAAAATGAGCAATCAACAGGTCACTTTATATCTTTTTTCAGATGCAGTGCATTTGAGGGAAAAGCTGTGGGGAGCTGCGTCTGCCTGCACTGTTGCCCCGACTCCAGGGGAAAGCATTGCTGAAATTTAAATTTTGTTCTCTTTTCAGCAGTCAGACAGCTCAAGCAATAGTCTGGTGACCAGTCAGTTGGAACACAGGAACAGAAGTATCTACAAGTTTCATCTACACTTCAGGGCTTTTGAAAATTATTTAGTTTGAGGCATATATATTTTAAGACGTGTGAGTAGAGTGACAAAACTTTTTGAGATTCTGTCCCGAACACAAAATCCATTCCAGTTCAGGACAGTCATTTAATGAAAGTTTCTTCAGAATGCTTATCTGCACTTTGAAGTAATGTTACCTCATAAATGCTTGAGCACAAACAGTTCCTGATCCTGGATGGGTGATATTTCTGTCTGATAGATTACAGCCTTGCTACACTGTCAAAAGTTGTGAATTTTGACTTTTTCTGTTGCTCGAGGACAGATACATTTGAACAGGATGAAACTAGGTCTGAAACTGGGCTCAAACAAAAAGAAAGGTACAGGTACTGCATTAAGGCAACAGGTTACACAGCAAATCATTCTATGGACATTTTGGCAAAAGTAAAGCAGTATTTTTTAATCCTAAAAGACCAAATGTGACCTGCAGCTGCCTCAGCCACGTCTGGGTCGGACCATGAGTTTTGTGTCCGTCTGTCTGTTCATCTGTCTGTCTGCTCTTCACCTCCCTCCACTCCTCCCTGAGCACATCTTCTCTCTGTCTTCTCTCTGTCCGTGAAAAAGCCATATGCTCTCCACCCACATTGTGTCTATCTGATCAAGTAGCATCTGCCAAGACATAGAGTCACTGTCATCTATCAAGGACCAGCTCTCCTCTCACTCCCAATCTCTCTCTCTCTCCCTCTACCTTGCCTTGCTGTCCTCTCATCCCGTGCTCCCTGCCTTGTCCTCTCTTTCACCTTTTTGGCTATCACACATGTTCACTGTCTCCATTTTTCCATCTCTCTCATCACTGTCTCCCTCCGTCTGTTTCCCCTCTCTCTTCCTTCTCTTCTCACCTTTCTCTCCCTTCATGACTTTTATCCCATTTGTATTTGAGAGAAATAGCAAGTAGAATAACACTAAAGTTAATAGCATGGTGCAAAGATAATGCAGCTTTGAAACACCCTCAGTGTATATTTGCAGTGAATGACTCTGGTAAAGAGCTACAAGAATAAAACGACTCAATGGGATAAACAATAGGGGGAACAAAGCAAAACAAAACAAAAACACAGAGTCTGATCTTTGTCAGAAAGTACCCAGCCATGAAATATGATGGAGTTTGGCCTGCATGCTCTGCAGCCCTGATAAGATTCAGTTAGAGAGGATTATTATGACACCAATGTTCATTTAATCAACTTCAGTGCACTTAATGTGAGTGGCTGTGAACACTTGCATCAGCAAAATGCTTTCGATGTAAAATGTAAATGAATCTGTCACTAAAAGCTCAAGCTGTCTTGCTTTCACTCTGTTTTGCAGTAGGAAAATTGTTTATGTAAGAACTTCTGAGGCTACTGTAATAAAGGAATGTGGTGATTCAGATAGAGTAATGCATACACACACACTCACACAAACACACACAGATCTGGTGCTGCAGAGAGGAATATATTAGAATAACTTACACACTCTGCCCTCTGTTTAGAGCAGCCTTTTGTGTCCAGAATAACATCAAAGGACTATTTATACTTCACTGCTTTCCCTTTGTGCTGTCAGCAGACAAGGCAGTAGAGATGTGTGCATGTGTCTGCTTGTGTGTGTGTGTGAGACTGTGTGTGTGTGTGTGTGCGCGTGTGTGTGTGTGTGTGTGTGTGTGTGTGTGTGTGTGTGTGTGTGTGTGTGTGTGTGTGTGCATGAATTACAATGTTGGCAAGGAACAATGTAACCTTTTGCCTTCGTGCTCAGTGTCATGCACTTTGAATTTGTATATCAGAGCGCTTCGCGAGGGCGCTTCTCACCATCTCCGATGATGGCCAGGATGGCCAGATCCACCTGTCGTTTCCAGTAAGAGCCTTTCTGCAGAGCAATGCCGTAACCGGTGGTGGCAAAGATGTACCTGAACACAAACGCATCCGAGCACACACGCACACGCACATACACACAGAGGAAACACATATGTTAACCTTTAAACAAACATTTTCACCTTTATTTCTCCAGATGGTGTCAGTGTGATTAAAAGTATCTTTAAGGACAGAGGTCATGCATCACGATGTATATAAATGTCATGAAGTGGAAATTTAGGTCATAGATATACAACGGTTGACAAAATATTTGGGTTGGGCCCAGACAAATAGTCCTCGTCTCTGGCCTTTAAGTGTGGGTTTGCATTTCTTCAGGTCTATCTAAGACAATACTGACATGCCTCATATGCACCCTGAAAAACTGGCTGCTTTAATCATTCATTCACTCCATACTGGCCACAGAAAACCCTTCTTTAAAGCATGTAAGTAAAACTTCAATTATATCACCCCTTTGTTAAACACTGCATACTAGGAAAAACATACAAAATACACACAAACACATACAAACAGAAAGCGTACAGCTGCGAGACAGCATCCACAGCACACCCTTGAGATGACAGAAAAGCCATCCTAGAGAAGTGGCTTTTAAATGCTGTTCAAAACAGTCAACAGACTCAGCTGATCTCACTTGGAGGGGGGAAATTGTTGCAAACTCACGTTGCCAAGTTTACAAAAACTTTGGCACATTATACAGTAAGAGCCACGTGCCATATGAGGCTTCAGCTGTCTGTGTTGACAAATCAAGTGCGTATCTTGCAAAGTTAGTTACTTTTTGCACAAAATTCCCTCATTGTATGCTGCTGCAGCTCAGCAAGGGATCACTGTGAGGGAAATGCAATGAAGGAACCTTCAGGAGATGTCGACATGATTTGTCAAAGTCACGCTGTTGAAGCCTCACATTATCTTCAGCTACTGTAGAAATCAGCTTTGCTCAGAACGCAGCCTGAATTTTGTGCACATTGAAACTGTTAGAAATTGACCTCTTTGGAGAAGAAGACCAGTTGACATTGACCTATTAATACTTTCAAAGTACTTTCAGACGTGTGTTGTTTTCAGACATACCCATGCATTAAATAATCTTTCTTATTAACACTTCTAAGCATTATAAATACAATCCAAATATCTCATGTTAATAGCTACGGTTAATATTCTTTCTCAAAATATCAACACTCCATGTTAAATTGTTGTTTTTAGTCTTCAGTTATTATTCAGATTTTTAGAGGATGTGGTAAGCTAATATTCTTACATTTGAACTAGAGTTGCAGTGATATACTAGTATTGAAGATAACCGTGATATTCAAAATGCTGAACATAGGGTGTAAGTGTTTTTTTTTTTTTTTTAACTTTTGTACAGTTATGATTACATAACTGTACATGTATTGATGGAAAAACAGGATTTTACTGTTGTAGTTGGTTGAGGTGGAGCTCATTTTGAACTATTTGTTCTAATTATTTTCATTATGGATTAACCTAAGATGTTTTTAAATAAAAAATTACTTAACTTTCTGTCCATCAATTAATCAACTACTTGTGTTAGCTGTACTTTAAATGTAATCTTAATTTGTACAGTAACTAGTACCTAAAACAGATAAATGTGGTGGAGTAAAGTGGCATGAGAAGAAAATACAAGTACCCTAAATTTGTACTTACAGTGCATTACAACCATAAACAACCATTCATAAAACTATTTACACAACTTGACACAATGGTTTGGACCAAAATATGGTGGGATGAGACCATGAAGCGAAGAGAATCCACACTAAAAGCGTCTTTTGAAAGACTTAAAGCCTCAGTTACCCGCTGCCAATGGTCACCAGCTTACATCCCTCATCTCTGCCGGCCATGTAGTTCAACACTGCTGCATCGTAGATGAAGGCGTCCAGTTTACTGCAAAAGAGGAGAAAAACGAACAGAGAAAAGAGACAGAAGAAAACAGATAGAGGGAGAGTATGAAGACAAAGCATGAGGGCTTTCATGTTTTTGTTAAAGAGAGTGAGTGAGAGGTGCACAGAAGGAGACAGACAGCAGAAGAAGGGGCTTATTTTTCAGAATGTGTTGTTTGCGGATCAATTCTAAAGTGTTAAATCATCTCCAATAGGACTGCAATCCAAGCGGAACCAAACACACAGAGGACACAGTGGGGAGTGGCTGCGGTTCAATACAGCACGCTTCGCTGGTGATAGGACCTTGGAGGCACACGGACGACCTAAACAAACTTTAGACAGACACAAACATTTACACTGTCTCTCTCTCTGTTTCTGCCCCTGTCCACACACACAC
>JBBMOE010000033.1:6062586-6080086 GCA_037975065.1 Chaetodon trifasciatus
TGTGTGTGTGTGTGTGTGTGTGTGTGTGTGTGTGTGTGTGTGTGTGTGTGTGTGTGTGTGTGTGTGTGTGAGTTGTGTGTCATGCTGAAGAGTGGTTTCACTACATGCTATCAAAACAGTTCTGTAAAATAATATTCTGTGACATTTTCATATAGCTGCATGTCTGTTTTGCTCCAGTTATTCATACGACATAGTAGTGACTCAACGTAGAGACATTATTTGCATATTATTAGCATTAGTATTCTGTTCTGTGTTAAACATCTGTAAATATCATCTGCGTGTTTGACTGCCAGAGCTGAACTGAACTTCTTTGAACTACTACATCATAAATGTATTCATGTAAGTATTTATACTGTAGATATATATCATGTATATTGTATCTCTGCCTGCACATGTACATCTCAGATGTGTAAGCAGGTCAGGGTGAGGGTGTGTTTGATAAGTCAAACTCTGCCGTGCATGTGCGACAGTGCATGTGTTACTCTTGATGTGTGTGTTAGCATCGCAAGCGACGCCCCCAGAAGACGCTCTCTCCTCAAGCAGTCCTATTGTTTGTCTACTTTTCCCTCATCTTTCCCCACTTAGTGGTCCTTTAAAGGTGGAGCAGAAGCTATAAGGTCAGAAGAGGGCATGTATGAATGCTGGTTCAAATCTCCAGTCCGACTGGGGAAATGCAGACTTCTCTTGCTGGATAATTACCAGTGAAGGGCTTTTGAGAACTGCAGCAGCTGCTACTAATGAAAGCTTGATGCAGAGATGATGAGAAAATGAAAGAGCAGAGGCGGAGGAGGATCTGTGTTTCAGACAGGTGGAGATAAGAGGACTCATTGCCCTGCTACAGTACACTGCCATCAGGCACCAGAAATGCACTCTCACAAAATTATAAAGCAGATATTGAGATTTTTCACGTATGATTGAAAACCTTGTCTGTAGAGATCTTTCTTTATGGTATGTGAATTTTTGTACGTTTAGGTCAAATTTTCCAGAGAATATAGGGGATGTTTGACATTTTATTTATATTTTTTACACATACATTAAACACATTGCAATAATCACTCTGAGAAAGACTTTGTGGTTGACAAGTGGCCCCTCTTGGGATTCTCATGCTGTAATGTATGTTTTCCTCAGCTCCTCTCCAACTGTCTATCCACCTCTCCTGTTTTGTCTCATATCTCTTTTGTTGCTCTTCTTCCTCCTTTGTTCTGCTCTTCTCCTGTTACACTCCGTATCTTCTTATTATGCAAGTTCTGCTGTTATATAAGCAAAGGACTCCCTTTTGTATGGGTGTGCATGTGTGCGTGTGTGTAACAGGGTCTGTAGACTCTTCATTTCAAGGTTCTTGTCTGCCTATCCACCTCCCTCACATGCCACATGTTTTTCTACATGCCTACAGTCTCTCTTAAAGCAAGGACTCTTAAGGTCCTTGTCCATTTTATTATTATGAATTTGGTGCTAAAGAGGTTTATTAAGGTGTCACTGTAAAGTGTCAACCTGTCAATCAGCTTATAGACTTTCCCTTAACTTTCTGTTACTGAAGTTGGATGTTTCTTTGTATTTTCTCAAACTTTGAAGCTGCTCTCTGAATCTGAAAGCAGTTTAAGAATGGCCCTTTAAAAGAAATCCTAATATTCATCCAAACACAGTGGCAACAATGCATTTTATATCTGTTTGGACAGGCGTGTCTGATCTCAAGGCCACTTTCAGCCAGGAGCCATTGATTCCATATAATTTTGATGCATCAACCACATAGAGGATGCATTTAGCACTTAAGGTGCATGTCACACTTTACAGAGAAATAGTAGAACTGAAAGGAGCCAGGCTGTAGATGGATGGTTAAGCTAATATACCAAGATGATACCGGCAATAACAAACAGCTGAAAACATTTCATGCGTAGGTTCATTTGTGGTTATAACATATGGTTGATGATGTCATCGGGAAGGAGATGCTAGAGAACAAAAATGAAAACAAACAATGGTGTCCAAATTGGTGAGAGTCATACTGGCTGTCTTGAGTTTTACAGTTCTTTGCAGCACCAATAGCATCATTCCTCTGATGCTTCACCATCTTTTTGTCAGGACTAAACGAATGCATGTTCCAAAACCTGGTTACCGCTGTCATTCTGTCACCATGACAAACTGCTACAACACCAGCACAGCACTTGTTTGCTGAAATTTGAATTCCTAAAGCCTGTGCACTGAAAATGTGCTCCGCTATCAGCTGTTGAGAAACAGCATGTCCTCTTCAGCAAGCGGAGACAAATAAGCCAGCATTGTAAAGACAAATCCCTGGTGGTTGCACAGCCTCAAAAGCCACAGACCTGGAGACTGACTGCCCCCCGCTTGTGCATGAGACAGCCTGCTTGGGAGACGATTGCCAACGGCTCAGCGCACATTCGTTACTGCCTTTACATAAAAGATGAAATAAATAAACGAATAAAATCTGCTCTTCCTGTCATCACTGGCTGAGATGGATGAAGAAATATCACAGTTTTGTCAGTTTCACGGGCAAACTAAAGTATTTAACTTATCAATCCTCTGATCGCTTGAGATGACGGTGGACCTGCCATGAGCTCTGTGTTTTCTAATGATTTCAGACTCGACAATCACAGCTAAAACTACGGTGACATATGTTTTTTTTTTTTTTTTGCCCATGAAGTCAGTGCATCATTTTTGCAGAACCACATATTTACCATATTTACCACCAATTTGTTATATTGTACATCTCCACAGGTGGCATACAAAGCTGCTGTATTTCCACTGCAAGTCACTGACGCAGTGTATTTGCATTGACAGTTTTGTGGTCCCCATTCCAATGAATGTGCTTGCATGTAAGTGACTTAGTAACTGTTTCCTAACATGTTAGCAATTAAACCTTGATAGGACGATGTAGTCTAAGGCTTCTTGTCTTAAAGCTTTTCTGAACCATCATGGTCCAAAATTAGCTACGACGGTCCTAAGGAGACTTCATCTCAGTGGGGAATTTCCTTCATCATTTTGCTGGTAACAGAAGGCTCAACGTCTGGCCTCGCTCAGCATATCTGTCTGAATGGCCATTTACCCTTTCTGTCTGGTTCCTTTCTTCCCTTACCCTCTCTGTCTTTCCATATCTCTTTAACTTTCTCTCTCCTCGTGCCATTCCTTTCTCCCTACCTCAGCCGTCAGCCTGGCCCATATCTGTCCGCCTGTTGTCTTGTACCATCTTGTGCGTCTTGGCCTCTCGCTATTCCTCAGTCGCCTGGCTGCCAGTTGCTTTACCCCTTATTCCATCCCTCTCTCCTTCTCTCCTTCTGTATCTTGTCAAAACTCTCTAAATCAGTCTCAAACCCTCCCTCCTCCAAAGCATCTCCCATTACATCCATCTCTCTCTCCTCACAAACTCTCTACCCTTTTGTCTTGCTTTTCTTTTCTATTTCTCTTGCCTTGACCTTTTCCTTCAATCTTCCAGCCCCCCCAACTCCCCCCCACATAGCCACAAATTCCTCTTATATGTCACTTTACTTATCTTCCCTTTCTTATGTATATATTGGTTATATTTCAGTGCATATTATCACAATTGCACTTGGTGTAATCATTTACATATATCACATACAGCAGTGGTCTTCTTGATCTATATATTTTACTCACATAAATCCATGCTGAAGCACCAGAGCACTGTGAAACACTACTATAGCTATGAAATAAGACCAGTTTTAGAACAAGAACCACCGTTTCCAAGCATTTAAGATCAGTAAAATGAAAAATATCTTGCTGTCCACAGCTCAAAGTACCTGCACTGTGGATCCACATGACAAATTTTAAACAGGCTCCTGTACTGTGCCAGATGCTACCAGCAAGTAATTACATGTAGCATAACTTGAATTGCTTGATTAAATGCCAGATATTAACTGCTGTCATGCATATAGAGCATTTATTCCATGCACGACACATTTACTTCTCTGATTACAGCTGCAGCAAATGCAAATCTGCACTCTGCACAAGTTGCATTAATGACTGTAAAACCTGGAAGATTGAGCCTTTGAGGAGCACGTGAAGGCTGATGGATTCTTTCAGAATGAAACCGTAGGGTGAGGAGAGCTTCAAAAGCAGACCAAAGGTAATTGGAATGAAATTGCAACAAAAAAGTGTAATAAGTGTGCACAGGTTTATCTTTTCTCATCTTCTACCGCCTCTGCATTTTGAAAACAGCAGAACTACAACATTTTGCACCAACATTTAACATTCCCAGTGTAAAAACTTTGAGGTGGGCTATTACAAACACCACCATCCAGCCAGTCAAACTAACAATCTACCTCTCCCATTTGCTGTTCATTACCTTATTGTCAGAGAGGCCGGTGACTTGGTCGACAAACTCCTCCTGGATCATAAAGGCAGCCAGGTTGGCAGTGTAGGAGGCCAGGAAGATGACAGCGAAGAAGGCCCACACTGACACTATGAACTTACTAGTGGTTCCTTTTGGGTTTTGCACCGGCACAGAGTTGTTGAAGACCAGACCCCACAGCAGCCACACGGCCTTGCCCATGGTAAAAGAAGGGCCATGAGGGTCTGAAAGAGAGGACAGAAGAGAGAAAGACGAGATGAGAATTAAGAAATTGTATCTAAGAATACCAGTTATACCAGTGTTTGCAGATGATGAGGGTCTTATTGAATCTTGTTCAACCATGCTGTCTGTGCATGCTCACCTTTTCCCTGCGCCAGGTTTCTGTTAAAGCCAAGAGGACTGATGTACTCAAACATGAAGACAGCCATTGCAGTCACCAGTAGGAGCATCACAAACATCATCACCCACACTGATGCACTGAATGGCTCTGAGAGAGAGGAAAGAAATAAGAAGACAAAGATTAAGTACTGACATGTGTTGGATTAAATTTTCATATGTTAGACATCACTGTTTTTCTGATTCATGCTCACTCACTTTCTGCCTTTCAGTGAACTTAATGAAAAAATCAATCACGTATGCACACACACACACATACACACACAGACAATGAGGAAAGAACTGCATGAATAACAAGCTGACTCCTGCATGTTCATAGAGCCCCCTACATACCCCACATACACACTTGCATATACACGGACACACCTTCTACTGTATTTGACAGTGTGAGGAGGCGTTCAGTATAGGAAGCCCTGGTGTCAGCACTCCTGTCCTCCCTCTGAGCTCACAACACTACTGCAGAGATTAAACCCTGCTCTAATGTATGGGAGAGCCCTGCTGGCACAGGGCCTTGCACTGTGTGTGTGCGTGTGTATGTGTGTGCTGGCAAGCAGCCATTATGGGGTTTTCCTGCTAAGCCCTTATAATTGGCACTTTCACAGCAGTAAGTGCATGCTGCATACATGTCAGTGTGTATACCTGCGTGTGTGTCTTTGTGGCTGTTTGTGCTGCCATGTGTTTCTCTCCAGCTTCATGCAATTTTTCTAGCTGTTCATGCTTGTGCCTATGTGTGTGTGTGTGTGTGTGTGTGTGTGAGCAAGTGGCTGCATGTAAGTGTGTGAAGGAACTTGGATGTCGATTCTGAAGCACTGCACATCAAATGAACGTGACTGAGCAGCCATAACAGGGATATCATGGTCTCTCGGGTTAAAATCCTATGGTTAAGTCCTTCTCAGGTAAGTGCGAGTCATTGTGGCAGGAAGCAGGAGTTGAGCTAAATCCCTCTGATGAGAGAGCAAGTATTGACAGCTGTGTAAGAGAGCTGAATTGTGTTGTCAGCTCTGTATCTCAGGGAACACACACACACACACACACACCCAAAACAAATATCATTCTACACTCACGCAAACCGAAAAAGCAAACAAGACAGATCTTCCTCTCCCTCTCTCCTGGGTCCACCGGCAAAGCAACAGTTATTTGGCGATAGTTACCGAGAAAGGCTGATGGGGAAACGGTTCCATTGCTACGGGAGACCATGACGCTGATCCCGGTTTCCACGAACGGGACGGAGAAATCGATGACCTCAGAACGCTCCTCATTGATCGTCAGAGATCCGACGGCCATGACGGCTTTCTTATAGACCACCTTTGGAGGGCAGAGGACAGGGAGGGACACAAGGTTAAAGGCAGGGAGGACAGGCGGATGGATGAGGGGGATGAGTGATTGGGGATGAAGGAAGAGATGGATGCAAAAGATGGAGAGAAAGACATCAAGGGAGGAATGGAGGAAAAGGCAGGATTGTAAGGTTAAGGACAGGAAGACACAAGGGGGGGCAAAAAAGAGAGGAAATGGGATCCAATTATTTTTCATGTTAATACTCTAAAAACTAAAAACTCCCCAAAATCCGAACACCTGCCAGATCTGCAAGAGAGTATGAATTTTATTGACTGCACGTCAATAAAGTTTTTAATGTCAGGCTGAACTTTAATCAATATAATCAATATGCAACCAGGAGTCACTGCTACAGCCAGTGGAGTGAATAAAGTCTGTCATAAAAAAATATAGACAGCAATAAAGTTTACGGTCTTCAAATGAACTCTGGGACTTTACCTTCAAGTTGAAGCTGGTAATTAAAGATATGCAAAGGACTTTTCTGCAGGAGTAGCTAAGATTTGTTTACTTTCAGAGCATTTCCAGTTGATGCCAAAGCCTCATAGCAGATTTTTTTTTTTTCCCTGTGTGAAAGTTCTGCAAAGTCAACACTTGAAGCTTATTTTAGAATATAAGGAGCAGGAATATACTGTCAACACAACACAAACACCGCTAATTTCCTCTCAGCCTAAGCTTGGTTCACTCATTTCAGATGTACAATAATCTAAAAGTGAGAACCAATCAGTACACTTCACATCATTCAGGACATGCCCCTGCAGTTTCTAAAGTACTAATAGGCTACAGATGTCATAAAAACAAACTGATCTTGATCTTGGTGATTATTGAGTGAACACTGATTCTGACTCTCTCTCTCTCTCTCTCTCACACACATAAAGGGGGGAGGAGGGGGGGGTCATCTTACCTCTCCCACCATCCCATTCCAGACGTTGTTGATCTTCTTGCCATGCTTGCCATTGGTTACCAGGTACAGGTCATAGGTGAACTTCACATACTTTGCAATTTTCTTCAGAATATCGATGCAGAAGCCTTTGCAGCACTTCTTGATGTATGTCCCACCAGCCTCTGTTGTGTTGCTACAGAGAAAAAAACCACACATATCATTAGCTGATGATTTGAAACAGCAGCTGCTTTGACCTGTTAGCAACTGTGTTTTACTGTGTGTGTCACAGAACATGAGAGAAATGGCACCAAGAAGATTTCATGAAGATTTCAGTGTGTTCAACTGCACACCGTCTGCATAAAAAGGACTGATGATGTTAATCTAAGTGGATGTTCCACCTTTATAAACCTTGTATGACTGAAGACTTGTCAGCGATCTCTCTTTGGGGTAAAAGCAAAACTCATTTTGCTTCTCTTCCCATTCTACTTGTTAAATTTATATGAACGCACCAATGAGCACATGTCACCGTGGGACTTTTTCACCTTAAAGTTTAGGTCGTTCTATTCAGGAATGACATCAGAAGACTTGAAAAATATGCTCCTTCTCTCCTTTCTACCTCTCTGTCTCTCTAGAGAAGGAGTTTTATGACGGCACTGCATCTGCAAACCTTGTACCATCTGTGTACATGAATTCAAGAGCAGGAAAGTTCAGACACCGTTCACACGCAACACACACACACACACGCACACAAGAGTGCGCATCAACTTTTAGCCACCTGGGACTCTCATTTAACTTTTAGATGTGTGCTAATTAGGAGAAGATAACCTCGTCCTTCAGTTTAAAAACAACCTGGACACAAACTTGACAGAAAGAGAGGGAAAAAAAAGTCCCCGCATCCGGCCGTGACTCTGCATTTACCTTCAGAGCTGAAACTCGGTCACTTTGCACAATTTCTGTGGCGTCAGAAAAGCATTAGCCAATTCTTGCCCCAAGTGCAATACTCCTGCTCTATCCTCACTAGTCACCATCGACCTGTCAAACAAATGTCACCCCAAGTGGAATTCGTCCCTGTCTTCAGACTGTGGAGGAATTTCCTTTTTATGGTCTAATAGTTTCACACGAGAGAGAAAATGTTCATTTGAAAAAGCCAGGCGCTGATCTGTCAGCTGTTGTGAATGACATTTGTAAAGCGTTGTGCAATCACCCAGGGTGATTTTCTGCAGTTATAGCTGGATGTTATCTATAGCAGCTGTTGGAGCTAGTTTAAATGGAATAAAGAAGCAAATTTACATCCAAATACCTCTTCAAATATACCATGCATCAACAAAATCAGGAAAATTCTTTAGCAGAGAAGCACAATGTGTTTTGTTTCCTCATAAAGACTGTTGAAACAACTTTAACACTCCTTCTGTAATGCAGTATCTATTTGTCTAACCCTTCTGGTCCAACATCCTTTTAAACAGGCCTGTGGCTTCTAATTTAGCACAGAGACACAGTGGTGATGAGCATGTGGATGGACAAAGATACTGAGAGAGGGAAAGGCATAGGGGCTTGTGGTTCAGCATGCATGCCATGTGCCTGAGAAAGCATTCAATAACTTCAATGAGTCCACATTGAATCGCAGGTTTTCTACACAGAAGAAAAGGAAAAGGAATCACCTAATTTGTAAAACGCATTAAGCAAGTTCACAGCAGGCAGACCCAATAAGTCAGGAAAAAAGATGTTTGATGTGGAAATTTCAAGCCTGTAGTGCAAACATGGCTGCTTTAAGCATAAAATATATCTTTTATGATGTTGAAATGATAACAAATGTAGACTATAATCACGTAGGGAACAGGGCATGTGATATTAATAACAGAAACAAGGACATGTAAGTCAAGTTTGTGGCAGGTTCAGCTGGTGCGGGCAGTGACAGAGCAAGCATATAGGCCAGCACTGTAATAGCTGTATTCATGAACACAGTGTACCCATTTAGGAAGGCCGTGGTACAGTTCAAGCACTGAGAGCATGTGACGCTATGAAGGCTGTTTGTGAAGTTGCCAGGCCAACTTGATATAGAAACACTACAGGGCCCGAGGGGTCTCCAGAGAGGGTGGTGTGGGTTTGTGTGTGTTAGTGCGAGTATGGCTTGTTCTTAGGCCCAGCCTGGATGAGTGAATTTGTGGTTCTGCATGCATGGATAGTCCTCCATCTCTCGATCCAACCCCTCCATCATTCCTCTCTCTCTGCCTCTTTCCTTCCCTCCATCTATCCCTCCTTCTCCAAATGGACACTACGGATGCTTGAGTGGGAATTGCACTGTGGGAGGGAGGAACGCACTCGAATGCATTGGCCTGTGAGTGAATGGACATGTGGCAACAGAGAGTGTATATGAGCTTGTGTGTGTGTTCTGTATGTGTGTATTTATGTTTCTCCTTGGAGATGCTTTATCCTCCGCCCTATTTCACAGTGATTCTGGATGAAAATCTCTGTTAGCCTCTTCCCCAGTACCCTATTACCGCTTAATCAGCTCTGTTTGTGTGTATATGTGTGTGTTTGTGGCAACGTGTGTGTGTTTGCGTTATAGTAAACAGTCACTTTGTTTGCATGCATGTGCAAATATACAGTAGGTAATACTGATACAAAGTGTGTAGTGTGCATGCCAATCTTATGTGTGTCCGTGAGTGTGTGTGTTCCAGTGGAAAGAAACAATATTAAATTACATACAAACCAATTACATGCTTTGATACGGCAGCACTCACACACTCACACACACACACACACTCCTTGAGTCTCTCTCACTGTGTGTGTATACTTGAGGAACATACAGTAATATATCAACGGACTCGCAGTATTTGGGCGTTGGAAAATTGGTGAGGAAGGAAGTAAACTGCTGAGTTCAGCAGTCGCCTCCATTTTCAGGGGGAGGAAAGAAGCTGCTGCATAGATCGCACGCTGCACCTCTTCCCATGCTCAGGAGAGAAGCGAGAGAGAGACAGAGAGCACGGAGGAGCGCAGCGGCAGTGCCAAAGGAAACGAAAAATGGATGATGTAATTTTTGCCCCGTCTGATTATTGAGTACACTGAGACAAAATGGAGTTTCATTTTCTGGAATGCTTCGTCCCATTTTTCGTCACCTGTCAATCTGTGTCTGTAACACACAGACTGTACGTCAGTGTCGTGTTGTGTGGAAACTGTTACAGTCTTGAACCTTTCATGCCACTGTCTCTTTACATTAAGGCCTTGACCACACATACACGTATTTTTTATGAAAGAAACATTTTCATCTGCATCTGGTCCTCTTGTTCAAACCTTAACTCCATTATAGGTCATGAAAACTGAGATTTATTAAAACGCCTCCTAAAGTGCAGAACTTCACTTTGTGCACATGCAAAACATTTCACCTCTCTGGTATTTGACAGATCGTCAGTCTGGACTTATATGCCACCTACTGGCCAGGCATGCTTATTTGAGTCTTTAGCTGTGTTTGCATTTCCGTGTATGAAGATATTTTGTGAAACGAAGGTTGTGCGTTTTTACTGGACTAAACAGAAATATCAGGTGATTTGCAATGAGGGCTACAGTGCTGAGCTAGCTAGATGGACAGACGGCAGACTTACTCTTTGATATGTTTCCTGCAGGGCACGGAGTTCCTCATGCAGGTACCAGTGAGCCTCTCCACGTCCTCCACAATCACGAACGGCTTTTCCTCTAAAGTAACGATGGACAGGTGGTTGTCGTCCAGCTCGGCGTCACCGAAAGAGTTGAAGCGCGGCCACACTGGGTACTTCAGTGTCAGGCTGCGGTTGTCAAGTTTCCCCATCTGAAGGGAAGGAAACGAGGATTACAGAGATGAGGTAATAAATGAGTTAAACTCAACGAGATGTTTAAGTCATTAAAATTGAGAACAGCTGAATTTACATTTTTGGCAATTACAGAGAGCGTGGCTCTCATCCAATACTTTACAATTAGTGAGCAGGTTGGGAGTCATCATCTGCCTGAAGACACTTACTGTAACAGTAGCACAGGCTGTTGTTGGGTTTACACCGCACATAAAAAACACAGTGTTACTAACTACTCAGCATGTCAGCATGTTGTGCTATGAGATCTAATGGTTATAAGCAGGCAAGAAGTGGAAGTGGTGCTAAAAAAAAATTAAGCCCAGTGATCATAACATGGCAAGGAAACCATTTGGAGGATCGCAGTGTGTTACCTTTTTTACCTGGTAATTTAACTGCTGTAATCTGTTGCCCATAACACAAAGCACAAAGGAAGTGGAGAGGATGACAAATATAGACACACATTAACATTTGCTTTTGTTGCAATGTTGCATATGTTGCTTTTTTTTTGCAGAGAAACATACAAATCAGTACACATGTTCACAGACCATAATAAATGTGACTGTGGGTACAACATAACAGATTAAAAGCATGGTGTGTGGGGATGCATGACCAAATGCACACTGAGGGATATACAATATGGCTTTAAATGCAAACATATATGAGAAAAAGGGAGCGAGTGAGGCAATGCGGTGGTGCTGTGACTCTGTTAATAATTCAGACAGTTTTCAGAGCTGTGATGTCACAAATTCCCCTATGGATGCTCTTTACCCAGCCATACCTGTCTATAAATGTACGTGTGTGTATGTGCACATATGACGTTTAGGCATGTGTGTGTCAGACGGGGGAGGCAGAGAGAAAGAGAGAGATAACAGCGGGCAGCAAAGCTTCGCTTGACTCTCAATTATTAATGTTACAGGTGGCAGAAAACGGCAAAACCGTGCTCTTTCTCTTTCCCTCCGTTTCAAGTCTTTCTTTCATACTTTCTCTCTCTCTCTCTCTCTCTCTCGCTCTCTCTCTCTCTCGCTCTCTCTCTCTCTCTAAGACTAATACCACTGTGTGGAGTGGAAAGTTTTTTGTGTATTGCCCACTCATTAACACACACAAGAGTCTTAATTTGCGGATGTCTAAACCAGTAACTAATGAAAACAAGCTGAGACACTGAAAATCTTTGTTTTGTGTGTGTGAACAAACTAAAATCTTTACAAAAACAGTAAGTACACACTATGCACATAATACACCTAATATAGCAAAGCTAATCTGTCACCCTGCTGACCCTGGAGTCATATAGGGCAATGTTTGTTACCCTCGCACACACGCACATGTTGTTGCCTACCCTGCATGCCTGGCTAAGTCATTAACAGGCGAGCAGAGAGGAGGAAGTGAAATTAGCATTTTAATTGTTTTGCTTTGAGTGGTTTTCTATCCTCTGACAGGGATTAGAGTCTTTTCTCCACTCTTAGTCGGCACCACTGTCAACAGCTCACTCTGCTGTCGGCTACATCTCTAAGAGTGTGAGTGTGTGTGTGGTGCAGGATGGTACGCTGAGGTGGCATGTGCGTTGTTTCTTGTGTGTCACCTTCACTCTCCAGGGAATGGCCACATTTGTCTATCTGTCTTACCACAGCTGTTTTGCATTTCACAAGTGAGTGCGTGCATGCATCTACACCCCCACAGGTAGGTGTGTGTGTGTGTGTGTGTGTGTGTGTGTGTGTGTGTGTGTGTGTGTGTGTGTGTGTGTGTGTGTGTGTGTGTCAAAGGAGTGGGGAGGTGTGGTAGGAAATGGGATTGGTAATGTAAAAGTGAGCGGGGATTTGTGCATAATAAGGAAGATAGGGCTTGTGTCAGAGAAATGAAGGGAATTTGGGGAAAAAAGCAAAACAAATATGAGAGGAAAATAATAGAAACAAGAGTGGATTCAAAACATTTGGTTTGTACTGCACAAGCATTTTGGAGTCATTTTCAGGTCTTTGCAGGACCCAAAAGCAGCACTTACCAGCTGTATGTGCTATGCGGATATACATACTCCGTGGGTGTCTCAACTATGAATTATGGAAGTTTTCTTCTTAGAAGTGGGAAAAATCACTTTTAGCTCAATTTTTCTAGAAGAACAGCACTATTTTTTCCAGTGGGTCATTTATGTTGCGGACTGCACAGGTTGTTGAAGCATCAGCACAACAGCACTGCAATGTACACACGACGAACCTGAAAACAGACGTACACAACTCAAGTCTGCTTTAATGTAATCTTTTGATGACTGGCGGATTTTGTTGGATGAATCAATGAACTTAAAGCAGAGGTAAATGTTTGAGAAGATAGGCAGAAAAACGGAGAGGGAAAGGAGGAGGTGGAGGTGAAGAAGAAGCTGACTTCAGCAGCTCTTCTGATTTCCTGTCCTCCTGCTCTCCTCTTGCCTCCTCCTCTCTGTTTCTCCTCTCTAATTAAAGAAAGAGGGGTTATAAATTAATGCCCAGAGAGGAGAGAGGATTCTCTCCATCGACCGGCCGGGCAGCAGAATGCTGAATCTCCTTGTGCAAAATACCAGATATTACACGCACACAATATATAGAAAGCAGTGCACGTGTTTCTGTGTGTGTGTGCGTGTGTGTGTGTGTGTGTGTGTGTGTGTAATGTGACAGCGAGGCCAGTGGGAGGTTATGATGATAGGGCCTGTGGGATTACCGCATTACAGCATCCCATAGCAGCAATCATATCGCCCCATCACCCTGCGATGAATTTAGAGCCACTTGGAAATGTGGTGACACTCTGCCCTAGAAGAACTGTGTTTCTCAGATATTTTCTTCTTTTTTTTCTTGTTTTGTTTTATCTACAATTCTTTCTTTTGTCACCTCAAACCTGCCCTCCTTTTTTTTCCTCCTTTCTCTATTTTCCACTTTATTTTGAAAGGCCTTGCTCTTTGCACCTGCATGTCCTGCTCTCTATTTCAGCTATTTCACACTGTCTTCCCTCTCTCTTTCTCTGTTTCTCTCATTTTGTGTATGTGTAGGTCTCACACACACGTACACTCACACATGCACGCACACACACACACTCAAGGGCTACAATCAACCAGAATCTGGCTGAATAAGAGAGACATAATGATAAAAAAATAAAGAAAAACAGGGGTCAGTGCCGTTACACAGAGCACCTTCTCTGTGCCACTCTCACTGGGAGAGTTATCGCCGTGGCACGTTGCATTATGGGAGAATGAGTTCCTAATAACGTGGAGAAACCCATTCAGTCATAAAACAGTATCTGTCACTCCTGTCAGACAAAATTATGTCAGGAAAACGGATTCTGCCCTCCCTCTCCTACACTGGCCCTGTGCGTGTATGTGTGTGTGTGTGTGTTTGCATGCATGTGTGAGGATGCACATGCATGCCTATGCGTGTGTGTGTGTGTGTGAAAAACAAGGGCAGAGAGAGTGTAAGAGCAAGAGAAAAACCGCATCCATGGATTTAGACATCTTTCCTGAAAGTGGGGGGCTTTTATTAAGATTAAGAGAATTGTGAGGCCTGGATTGAAAATGCACGTGTGTGTGTGTGTCTGTGTGTGTGTGTGTGTGTGTGTGTGTACATGTGGGCCTTTGAGTGTGTCTGCTCTCCATATTGTGATTCTCCAAGCACAAATCCCATGCTGTCTGTAATAATTATTTTGTGAACTGGCTGCTAACACTGCAGCAGTTCCTGAAGCAATTTACACACTCCATCTACTCAGCAGGAATAAAACATAACATCCTGGTTCTGATCGGTAAATACACTTTTCTCATTCAGTCGGTGAAGTCATACTGTAACTCTGAATGCAAGAAGAAAATTCATCATCACTTCGGCCATGTCACTGATTCTAAAGCCATGCATTTCCTCAAAAGTGTACTAACTGTGAGTTGCTTCTTTACTTGACTGAGTTTTGGATTCTCAAAGCCCAAGAGCCACTTACATATAATAATACATATTATTCTTCTTCCTCTCAATCGCCATCATCATCCAGGAGTGTTCCAGTTCATCATTTCACCTATATGTGCCACAGATGCACAAATTTTACTCTCACGTTGGCTGATCAATCCACCACTTTCTAACAAAAGCTTTTAGTTGGATTACCATCCATCTTTTGGTTACCAGTCAGTAAATCCTCATGAATTTGTGATCCTATGACTTTCCAATAGTGCCCCGATGAAGTTCAAATTTGAGGAACTATTGAATGGATTGACATGAGATTTTGTACACACATTCATGTCTTCCTCAGGAAGAATTCTAATGATTTTGGTGATCCCCTGACTTTTTCTCAAGCATGTGAACATGGTTAACATTATACCTGCTTAACATCAAAATGTTAGCATGCTGACATTAGCGTTTCGCTCAAACAATGGCTGTGCCTACATAGCAGAGCAAGCACAGCTGTAAACTCCTGAGAGAGTTTCACAGGTGGACTTTGGATTTACTGTAAGGATGCATAAAGTTCAATAAACATCTTAATAAGGTGGAGATGAAAATAATTCTACATGTTTATGTATCTGTGTGTAGCCTTTAAGACCAAAGTAAAGCAAGGACTTTCAAATAATTTAATACTAGATCCAAAATTGAATTAATTTATCGCTTCCCCTGGATGCAGCATCATTATAACCTATTAGCATTTTGTGATATGGGGATGGACTTAAAAGCACAGCATGCATCACCCCTGTTTCTACAAATTCATGCATGGTGAATGCTGAAGTATACCACCCCTGGCAAGGCTGCATCCATCTCAATCGTTATTCTTCCTTGCCACTATCTGTTCAGCTGTTCCAGCACATTTTTCACAGATAAAAGCTTAATTTTGCATAAATCTCCCATGACGCCATGCTGGCTTGTAGGATACACCCGCATGATTTACTGCAATCTGCGCTTCTTCTTTTAAATAAAGCACTCATTCGCTGGTGATTACATAATACTCAAAAATAAAACAAAAGCCACACACCGCATCTAAACAAACAGGTGAAGCAATTTCAAACTCACTCTTCCCAAACTCAGAAATATACCATCAAACCGACTCTGTGTGTGTTGCAGAGAGCTGCAGGTGTGGAGCTTTGCAAACCTGAGTGTTAAACACCTGTAGTGGCTGAAAAAAAAAGAGGAAATGTGCTGGAAATGCTGGTGGCTCTGTTCCACCCCTCTTTTCCTCTCTCTGTCTCTTTGTGTCTCGTGCTCATTTGCTCTCGCTATCTCGGCCCATCTGTCTCCATCGCTCGCTCATCTCGCTATCGCTCCATATAGCTCTCCTCTCCCTGTCTCTCTCTCCTGTGCCTCGAGGGGACACATTTTATATTTTTAGTGCATATCCATATTTTAATGCAGTTACTGAATTTTTATCTCTTGATCATCATGGAAGTCTGTGTGTACGTGCGTGTGTGTGTGTGTGTGTGTATGCGTGTGTGTGTGTGTGTGTGTGTGTGTGTGTGTCGCTGATTTCTGGCGCATGGGTGGGACGGCTGCACCAGAGGGAGGGGGATAGAGGGAAAGAGAGTGGGGGGGGGGGGGGTGTGCAGCTCCCAATTATGTTTCCACTTTGGGTCTCCGTGTCTCCATTGCCTTCAGTCTCTTTCTCTGCACCGCAGTGAAGGGGTACTGATCAATTTCACAGGCTCTCTGTTTACAACAACACACTCTACCTCCCCTCAGCACACCAACAAAGGGTCTTTTGTGTGTGTGGGTGTGTGTCAGTATGAAATATGAAAAAGCTAGTCTCAAAGATTGGGTGAGACTGTGCGGATTGCGGCAAACTCAACCGAACACTGTAACACGCACACACGCTGATGTGACCTGAATAAAAACCAGATTGGTCAAAGCACAAGTCTCTTGAAAAAGTGTTTCTTTCAATAACCAGCATGGATGGGTAAACACACACACACATACAAGAGCAGTGACCCCTTGTCACCCCAATAACGGAGGTCTCAGGTTTTGATTAACTGTGGTTTGAGGTGCTATCAGAGACCACAACAGCAATCACAGCTAAAGACAGACAGAGTGCACAGATTATCTGGACAGGGGAGAGGAGGGAGGAGAGGAAGGTAAAAAATGGAGGAAAGGAAGGATTGATGGAAGCAGGAAGGAAAAATGAAGAGGAAGGGGAAAAGTTTGAAGACATGGAAGAGAGGAAGAAGAGGGATGTGAGGAAAGACGAGATGTTAAGAGCGGTGGATGCAGTAGGAGACAAAAAGTGAGGAAGATGAGGAAGGAAGGAAAGGACAAAACCACCCATCTCCCTTTCTTCCTTATCCAAATCCTGCCTTTAGCCACACCTCTTTCTTTTTCCATCCGTCTCTCAAACCTTTCCTCCCAGCCTCACCTGCCCAGATCTATGAGCTATTGGGGGCATTAGGTATGAGGTATTTAAGGCTGTATGAGGCAGCCGGATGTAGGTATAAAGATACATGGCTGCCATTTAAAATCCATTACAACAGTGAGAATACACGGCCATTAACAGTGGCCATTCGTTTTAGACGCTTTCTCACATTAACCAGTTAAAGGAATCCATAAGTTTGTGGGTAAATGAGCTCATCGATCAAATAAGTGTTGTACGATGAGACAGACGTAGCATTTTCAATACTGTATTTTGTGCTTATTGTCGGTTTTGTTTTGGTACTTCAACTCAAAGAGGTTACTTGTCAGTCAGACGCTGTGTGTGGCACTGTGTGGTCTT
The DNA here is from genome assembly GCA_037975065.1 of Chaetodon trifasciatus. NCBI lineage: Eukaryota > Metazoa > Chordata > Actinopteri > Chaetodontiformes > Chaetodontidae > Chaetodon > Chaetodon trifasciatus. Next base: position 6,080,006 of record JBBMOE010000033.1, read on the forward strand.
TTTCACCGCTCTTAGTCAGTGTGGTTATCACCGTTAACTACCCAGATCTTTATCAAACCACCTTTTGATTGAGGACATAAT
>JBBMOE010000033.1:6082586-6113008 GCA_037975065.1 Chaetodon trifasciatus
TATGATAGTAGGACATTCTGTTAGGTGAAGCAGTAAACAAAATAATTTCCTGAATGAGAGCAGGTGAGGATGTTCGGTCAACGCGGTCTTTAACCTGCAGTGAGGAACTTTTGTCTCCACCCTTTGGCAGTGAGAGCAAATACACAAACACTGTTGATGCATGCTTATGACATATACCCACAGGTGCGCTTGGCCCCATTTCTCCCTCTGAACATCGAGTTTCTCTTTTTATTTGAAGCATTAGAGACTCTTCTTGGATGCCTCTTCAGCTTCTGCGTCAGTCTTCTAGTTGCTGCAGTCAACTCTCAGTCACTATTGTTGCTCTCCACTTCAGCTCTGGCAAACTGCTGGTTGACGTAAAACTCCACACCACTGGTGTGCCAGCACAGGAATAACACAACAGACACCTGATTTAAAATCTCTGGTATACTGCAAGATACAGAGATTTACCTGGCGGCGATAAGCTAAATCAGCATTGTGTGAACGCACTCGGCAAGGGCTCCAATCTATCAGGCATTCATTTATATGTAAAAGCTGCACTCTGCGGGTTTAAATCTTTGTGATTTAGGTTCGAAAAAGCAGTGAGGTTTTTCATGAAAACTGTGTCTGGTGCAGCTTTAAAAACTGAAATATATCTGAGATTCAATTCATTTGAACTGTAGGACTTCAGCTTTTCTGAACAGGCTAACGGAAACAAAAAGACAACCGTGAAGAGTCTATTTGATACACATAATTTAATTATTACGTGTCACTAGCTGGGCATCTAAAAATCAAAGGGGATGCAGAGTGTGTGTGTATGTGTGTGTCTGCAAGTATGTTTGGGTCGACGCCCATCAAACAGGTGGACCTGATAGGACGTTGCTAGGATACGGACACAGACTGGAGTGTACATGCTGCAAAATGACCCTAAACAACCCTGTACGAACATCCCTGCACACACACACACAGAAACGCAGACAATTACTTTGCCCACCTTAACACTTCTCCACCTAATGTCTCCTCTCCCCTGTAGCACTCAGATCATAGTAAAGCGATCCAATTTCTCTCACTTTCCAGCCTCCATTATATCAGTAATCTCTCTATTCATTAGGGGGGACGAGGAGAGGCGGCACAGGTGGGGAGATGGCGGAGAAGGAGCGCCCGAAAAAAGTGAGCGAGAGTGCGAAGAAGGAGAGATTGTGGGAGATGGAAAGAGGAGTATGACTAGAGAGGAGAAGCACTAAGCCTCAACAGAGTTAGGATAAAAATATCCTCAGTGTTATTTTTTCCTCCCTTCCTGTTATTTTGGAGTAAAAAAGGGGCTGGGATGGGAAGTGTGGGGGGGGCACTGCACCCAGCACTGCACATTTACTGCAGCAGGCAAATGAGAGCACACACATAGACTGCATTACAGCAGCCTGGGCCAAACCCAAACCCAAATACTCTGTTTATGCTGTTTTCTTAATCCTGCACTCATGAAGATTAATAATGCTCACTATAAGAAACAATGCTATTTCTGAATATATTAGGCATTTTCTCCCAGAGACCAGCCTCCACCACAGCCATCTCCTCTGGCTAACAGTACTACATCCAGCCCTTTCAAAGTGTTCTTGACACAAAAAAGATATCATTTCAAGTTGCTTCCCATCTCCACATGTTTATAAAGGTCCTCCTCTGTGATAAAAACTCTACATTTTATATCAAGAGGCTTTACTGGAGGGAAAAGAGTCTCCACAAAGACGTTAAGATGAACTGTATAATGTCGTGTGTGTGTGTGTGTTGAAGATAGAGACGTTTATCCTTCGTCAAGACAAGGACCAGTCAAAGCGATGATGTATACTGTCAGCACTCGTGATCTATGAACTGCAACAGCACACACACACATGCACAGTATGGTTGTGAGAGTCAAAGAGGGGGAAGTCTGAAATAAAAAAAAAAAAAAAAGATAGGAGCTGCTATCAGTGCTGATTTAGGTCTTTTAAGATGACCCATGGGTCGGTAGTCACTTGAAAACATACTCAGCCTCAGGTGGCGCGTGTTAAGTGTGGCATGAATGATGAGTGTACATGAAGTAGATGCTAGCTTAGCAGTGTCTCTGCCCCTGCTGTTATCCCTGGTGTGTGTGTGTGTGCGTGCGTGCAAAAATGTTATGTTTGTGCAGTTATTTTTTGTGTGAGCTTTGGCCGCACAAGATTAATGCCAACAATTACATTTTGTCTTTTGCAGGCTTGCAGCCACACCATAAAATGCAACACTTGTCCACACAGCTACTTCAGCAGGATTCCTTTTGTTGCACAAAACAGGATTTTCGTGTGTATTGGCTCAGGGTCCTTTATACTGGAGCCGAGTTTGAATATCATGGGTTTCCTCCAATATGCAAATCAATTTTTGGTTCAGGAATCCCTTCACAACACCGGAGCACCTTTCTTTGCTACCCTTCCCTCTGATGAAAAATTAATAAGCCTCTTGTGCGATGGGATATGCAGTAGTTCACACTGCCACTGACTAAACTCCCTTCATATCTTCTCTTCACGCTCTGAGCATTCAAACCGAAAGCAACTTGATGGTTCATTTATCTCCGAGGTGCACCACACTAGCTGTCAATCATACACTACTCCTGCTTAATAAACACAATACAGACAACCTCTCTGTACTGTTCTTTATACTCCTGCAAGAAGCTGTTGCAGACAACTAGGTAGCCTTGGCTGTAATCAGGATTAGCTCAGGGGGCTCCGCCCTCAACCTACAGGACGATGCATCGCTGCGCTTACAGTCGTGTATAAAATGCACACCCACCACTGTCGAAAGGTCACTTCAGGGAAAGCTTTGGGAATGCTTTTAGACTGGAAACAGAGGTAGCCTTTGCATCCTCACACATCAGCTGTTCATGTGCACAGATTCATTTGATTAGAAAACGATTGATTCCCGATGTCACGCAGACTGTTACCTCCAAGGCAAGCTGATACTGAAGCTGGCACAAGAGATTTGACTGATAGAAATGAGTTAGTGATTTTCAGATTTTCTCACTGGTGCTCACAAGTACACAGAGTGCATGTTATGTTTTAGCAACTCTGTATATCCAACATGAAATTGTGTTTCCAAAATTTCAGCTTTTGAGAAACAAAGTAAAACCACTTTGGTATTTGAAAACCCTGCATATTTGCTTACTTATTAGGCTCATTAGATGATTAGGTGCAAACACAATACAGTAACAGTTAGAGTCAGTAACACAATAATTTCAACACAGTAGTTAATGTCATGTAAACACCCCTCCATAGGTGACAGGATAGGAAAAATTCTTTTGGTGAGATCACATTTGTCACAGCAGAACTGCAAACAGAAATGTACATGTGGCAATGGAATAATACATAAACACACATTTCCACAATTTCATCGTTAACAAGCTAGCATGCAGTAATGTATATTTATGATTTGTCGAGTAAGTGGCATGTTGAGGCACTAGGGAATCCTTTTATCCACTCAGTAAAAAAAAATATATTCAGAGGTTATGTCTCTAACTACTACTGAAAATAACAAATATGCAGTTTGGTACAATATATGCATGCAGCATCAGAATTTAAGTATGTAGTTTTAATAAACAAGCTTAATAAATGCACGATTGAATCTTACCGAGTAGTTTCAAGTGGTGAGCATTCGGCACGCATCTTTGAAATTCTCACTTGCAGTGTGTGCTGTGTGTGTGTGTACATGTCTCTACACAGCTCACATGACAGCTGCCCCAGGTCTCAGTATGTGTGTGTAATGTGTATGTGTGTACATGTGTTTCCTGAGTTCTGACCCTCATACATCAGGGCTAGAGACTGAAATTACCTGTCAGAACAAACTACTACCACCACGCCTTTTCCGCAACACACACACACAGACGCACACTTGCACACAGACGCACACTGATAAATAAGTGTTAAAGTCTTTTAAGGCACAGTGTTCACCACAGCAAGGTGAGCGCCATGCTGTAAATCTGTCATGACAGAACATTCTCTTAAGGGGGGGATATTTCTCTTGTTTCTAACATGCACACGCACAAGCGCAGACACACACACACACTCGTGCAGCATATTTTATATGGAGCACGGGTTGTCACTTGGTCTGATTGCTGCACTGGCCAGTGCTCTTAGTTGGTCATTTGTCTCCTGTTTTTATTTAATTTTATTTTTCGATTACTCTGCAAAACATATTCATCTTGGATGTGTCACGGTGGATTAATCATTACAGCCGTCACAGGCAAAGTGAGGGTGGTAAAACTTCAGTGAAAGCCCACAATGCACTGCACTTGTCACCAGAACTACAGACTTTTCTGTGATTTCAGCACTATCTATTAATACTCCACAAAACAAGTTTTTTGTCCTCCTGTTTTCGCTCACATAAGGACAGAAGCGGCTCCGATGGTAAATCAACTTCTTGTCACAACTCACAGTTGAGTTTGAGAGCAAAGAAACACATGAATGCCGAACAGATGTTCATAAAATACGACAAGGCAGCGGATCCACTGAAGACCCAAAAAGAAGACTAGGATAGTATACAGTGACCAGCTGTACATCCTGCAATATGGTGCTGTGCATTTGTACATACAGCCCATCTGCCTGGCTCTGTGTGTGTGTGTCCTGGCCATGTCCTCCTACCTCCCCTGACAGCCGTTGATGGTCTAACAACCCACACTGGCCCATCGCCTCGACCTAGCCTTGACCAATCATGTTTCTCATGTCCTGGCCCTGAAGCCCTATTGGCTGAGCTCTGTCACCCACAACAAAGCCATCTGTGGCCACTCATCACCTGGGTAACAACCTGCAGCAGCAGAGCATGCTGGGAACTAAGTCTGCTGGCACTGGATATTTGGTAGTTCTCTTTGGTGTATTTGTACCTGACAAAAGGAGCGCTCTATTAGCGTGGAATTGGTATTTAAAGACCTACAGGTTATTGATGGTGTAATCAGTCATACTTTACTGTCTCTTTGCACTAAATGATCAGAATTTATGAGCGGGGGCTCAGAAATGTTGCTGATCAATGCCAGTAACTCTTCTGTTACCTCAGCGACTGCTGACATTTAAAGCTCTCTAAACAGGCAGAGTTCGCCAAATAACTGCTGTAATCTCCCAGGCTCCCTTAACTACCCACAGTGCCTAACTCAAATGGTTTGGTGTCTGCAGAACCCAAATGAAACTTGTAGAAAGGTAGAGGGCCTTTCTGACTGATACGTCTCCAGGACAGGCAAGATATTAGCGGACAGATGAGTAACCCATGATGTAGTGTCAGCCACGTAAGCCAAAAGAGTTTATGGTTGAGTTATTGACCAATTACATGGAAATGTTTCAGGCCAGTAAAAATTTATAGACAGCCGCTGTAAACTGGCCTCAAACAAAATGTTAGACTTCAAAGTTGATTTACTAAACTGCTAATAGTTTAGCAGAGGAAATAACTGGGACTTCATCTGATCTAAAAAGGTCCTTGTCACACAAAAGCCAAAACACAAACAAGAGCTCTTATTGTATCAGGGGGTTTTCGCTCTTCCTCTCTCTATTTCTCTTTTTTTTTTTGCTCATCCAATTCTGAGAATGTCATCTAACTCTGAAGTCACAATATTCCCAAAATCGTATTGATGTACAGTGTTTGCCTAGATAATGAGCACCAAACGCATCCACATGCATTTAAGTGTCATTTTCTAATTTAAGCATCTGAGTTATCAGATGAAGCCCAGACAGACAGACAGACCCTAAACCTAACATTTCTGACTTTTCTTATTTAAAACTTGGAAACGACTTTTTTTGCATAGACTTAAGATTTATAAATCACGCATCATGAAAAAAAAAAAAAAACAATATTGGGATGTAAACACAGGTTGTGAGTATCTCTCCCTCCTCTGCCAGATGGAAAGCCAGACAGAGCTGGCAAGACCTGCAACATCTCCCACTGGCTGCTGGGGAGCAAGCGCATGATGAGAAGGAGCGCAGAAGAGAGTGAATGAGACATGGAGGAATAAACGAGAAGAGGAACAGAAGGACTCATCAAGGAGCTCTTCAATTTTGGAGAGCACTCATTTGTAGCGGCTTCCTGCTGTTACCCCAGTCTCAATTTCTTCCCTTGCCTGTTTCTTCACTGCCTAAATCACAAACTCCCTCCTCAACTCCCATTCAACTCTTTCATTCCCTTCCCTCTCTCTTCCTCTGACTCCCACACTTCCTCTCTTCCCTTAGCTCCAACTCTCAACCCCTTTGTCTTCTATCCAATAATTGCATCTTTCTTCAATCTCAATCTCTGACGCAGACTTGGTGGAAACTTGGTGGAAGTCTCTAATTACTGAGGACACGGGTGAAAACAAACAGACTGTGGCAGGAAACCATGCAATCAAACAAACAGCCTCACAGAATTCCTATATGCATTAACACAGCTATGCTCTTGATACTATAAAAATACACAAAACCTCTTTTATGATTCAGATTTTTCTATTTTTAATGTATTTAAAAGACACACAGCTCACTGTATTTCTTGCTGATAATTATAGACGTGAATGCCAAAACACACTCCTTCTTTACTTACTTATGTAGCGCACTGGGTGGCAGCTTGGTTGTCTTCTCCATCTGGCCATAACAGGACGTCTTGGCTTCAGGGATGTCGCCATACTCGTCCAACATGGCTGCCGCTGCTGATGTTATGATCCCCAGGCCATCTCGAACTCGTGCCTCCAGCGGGTAGTCCCAGTCATCGTACGACACTGAAATCATTCCTGGGGGAAACTCATCAGGTGTTATTTCCGGGTTACCCGTGGTGAGCGAGGGCACGATCCAGATGTAACCAAATCCGGTGAGGCCCAGGGAGCGAGCCTCCTCCAGGATGTAGACCGCCTCATCCTTGGAGCAGTAGAGCAGGACCACGGGGGACTGGACCTTCTTGAGCATGATCTGCGACCGGCTATCTTCTTCCACTGCGTCCAGAATGATGATATTCTGCAGGTCCCAGCCCACAAAACTAAGGCAAGGATAGTGAGGACAAGAGTGAGATGTTAATATTTAACTAATAGACTATTAACTTTGCTCAGGTGCTGGCAAGGGCAGTTATAATTATCCATTATAATTAATATCATTGTTAAGTGCGACGTGAATGCTAATAGGTGTAAAGTGCTTATTGTCAAGGGAAACACATTAAGGCTAAATGGAATGCAAATGCTTAAGCTGGTCCTGTATAATGATGCTCAGCTGGTTCCAGCCCACACAACTAAAGGACACAGAGAACAAACACTGGCCTGTTAATGTCAAAGGGCCAACGCAGTGCCTGTGGTCTATGTGCTAATTGGTGACAACAGTTATCAGAAAATAGTGCCACCATCAACTTGGAACGCAGCTTCTGCCACATCTTTTGGATAAAAAAAAAATATGTTAATTAATTATGCCTTGCCCCTGCACAACCGTGTGGCTGAACATGATGTTTTTACATAGAAATGATCCTCTGTGGAGAGTTAAAACTGTAATTCTCAAAGCAACTGTGAAGAAGAACTGGATGTGTATGTTTCCTAAGCAAATTTTAAATCTAGTTATGTGGCCAGAGTTAGAAGTAGCAAGCACTTATTAAGAAGATAGCACATTTGTAGAGTTTCTTTTTCATCCAATGTGGCTGGCTGCTCTTTTTCACAATGTCCAGAATGATAATACTCAGCAGGTCCCTGTACACAAGGCTAAAGAGCAGCAAGGACAGAGGAAATGACCGTTATGTCAGTAATTAAAGAAAATGACATATCATAAACTGGTAGCATGCCGTGGCATCAGGAGTACAGGTCCTTGATGGCAGAGCTGGCAGAGTGAGGGACAGAGATGGATGCACACATACACACACACACACACACGCACGCACGCACGCACGCACGCACGCACGCACGCACGCACGCACGCACGCACGCACGCACGCACACACACACACACACACACACACACACACACAAACACAGAAACACACACTTTGGAGACCGTTACAGAGTGTGGCACATGGTAGGGAAACGAGCAAAGCAGTTAACCATCATGCAAGAATCCAACAGTTGACAGGTAGTGTAACATGAGAGTGATTTGGGACTTGCTGTCCTCATCTTGCTGTCCAAAGTGATAATGGTCTACAAGTCCCAGATGACAAAACTAGTAAAGAGAGATAATGATACACAGAGAGACATTAACAGAGAGAGAGAGAGAGAGAGAGAGAGAGAGATAGAGAGAGAGCAGGGGTAATAACAAATATGGGAAAATGTAATACTGTATCACTCCTCTTCATTAAATGAATAAATGGATAAATAAAAAGAATCTAATACTGATTTATAACGATTTTACCTCTCAGAGCACTCAACATGCGAGTGTGTGTCATACAAGTGAAATTGTGTCCAATGGCTGAACAATCGTCCCCATCCAAAAACCCAGCTCTGTCCCATTAAATAGCAGATTATAGTGACAGGAAGACCACCTACCTGCCTGCATTTATCTCACCGGACAGTGAATGTAACCATCCACAAAATATATTCCCTCGTTCCCGTGTTATATATCTGGGGCTGTATTTCTACTGCACGTGCTAATATCCTTCCATGGTCAGGTCAGCCTTGACTCGCTGAGTTGACTGGTCCAATTTTCTGCCCTGAATGATGGAACTTCCTTGGTATTAAAACTGTCTGCCCATGACTAAGTCACTGTGAACCAGCTGAATGCTGACACGGGAAATCGACAGTGGGTAATTGCAGGTAATTGGCCTTATTATTTCTTGTTTTATGAATGATATTTATGGCTATTCTTTCAACACTGAGGTCAACATCACTCCTGGAGGGTGCGGATATTGACATTGGGATGTTAGGTTACTTTTCTTTATTACAAATCTGTGATGCGGCGCAGCTATCCTTCATTGAATTATTGTAAATACATTTGTATGGAGTAAATATTGATTGACAGTCGCTAATGGTGATCTAAAGGCAAGCAAACAACAGGCATAGTTTTGTTTGAAGCTGCACAGGATCAGATTCCTGCAGCCAGTGACTTGGGTAACCTTCTGACTTCAGTAACAGCAATTTCTTGCTGTTTTTGCTTTAATTGCAATTTAATTAATTGTAACCAGTGTTACCAAATACAGACGCATGCAGAAAGTTTATGTTTACCCCTGTTTGCGTTGACATAAAGAGTAACTGCTAATGAGAAAGACCCTCTTCAGCAGGCCTTTACTACTGTATATCATGGGTTCAGGCACCAGCCCGTGCCAACATCTCAACACTGCTGAGCATGCATCATTAATTTGACATTTTTTTGCCAAAAATGATGGCTTGCTCTCCTCTTCAGCAGTTTTCCCTCTTTCTCTTTGTAGAGAGCTACAGTATCACTCAAAATGACCTAAAGGTGCGGCGATCCGCCAAAGCATGTGTGTCGTAAACCCACCTGCCATCTGCATCATTTTAAGGATGCTGATGAAATCCATTTAGACTGACTGTCTGTGATGTACGTGCTGCATGAGCGGAGGAGATGAAATATACATTGAGCAAAACATTGTGTGCAGTAACTCTTCTTAAAAGTAAACTTGGCCGTTGTCGGGGGAAATTTGCAGCGATCATGGAAGAGATTACAGACAAAATAGGGAAATAGGCTTGAAGAAATGCTTGGACTAGTTGCATATTAACTTTTTGACAAACAGACTTGTAGCGCTTGTTATCTTCAGTTTCCTTGGTGCGACCTGTTGGCATTGAGAGATGATTTTGGGAGCGATGAAGAAAGAAAACCCAGTGTTCACGTACTTCACAGGTCCTCTGTTAAAGATGCATATGGTTAATATAATATGATTTTGAAGTTGTTTATCTAAACTGTAAGTTAATGTGTTTCTATCTGAACTTGATTCCTGCAACATAATGTCAAGAGTTTAACTGCCTTGTGACTTTATGCAACTTTTTAAAATATCAACATAATTTTTGTTGCAGCTACATAACAGTCCCTGACATGGTATAGATTTTTAGCCATGTTTGCGGCATGGCTTCAGGAGTGATCGGTCGGTCCACCACTTTGGCCCAGACTGAAATATCTCAGAAACACTTCAAAGGACTGTGATTAAATTTGGTACCAAGATCAATGTTGGTCAGAGGATGAATTCTCACGACTTTGATGATCCCCTGACTTTCTCTCTAATACCATCGGCAGTCTTTTATTTATTTTTTTTTACATATGCAGTGAAATATCTCAACATCTACTTGATGGATTAGCACAAACCTTTGTACAGACACTCATAGCTCCCACAGGCTTTTCCTCTGGTGCCACTATAAAGTTGATGTTTGTGCTTTTGAGATAAATGTCTTGACCAACACATTAAACTAAAATGGTGAGCACGGCAAACCTTATACCTGCTTAGCATCAACATGTTAGCACTGTCATTGTGAGCATGTTAGCAGGCCTCACAGAGCCACTAGCATGGCTGTAGACTTGCTTTGTTGTCTCTGAGATTTAATTATTTGAGTTCATCTGACCAACTCAGTTTGTGCTCTCTATTCAGAGCTTCTCCAAATAGGAGGGAGCAACTCCGTCAGCACACACGTCCACATCTGCACAGGTAAAGCACAGCACCGACTGGATTTCATTACTTCTTGAGTGACAATCTTCTGCTGCTGCGTCATCTTGTTGGCAACTTTAATAGTATCAGATCTTTAATCTAAGAAGTTGAAAATGAAACTATGAAGAGAATTGCAAAGCTGGTGTCTAGCTGATCCTACCTGTTATCCACAGTAGTTTTTAGGATGTTGATGAACTCCTGGTAGCCGGGGAACTTTGACGTGACAATGGAGAAGATGTGCCAGTCGTACTCCTCCATGATGTTGAGCATCAGCAGAGCCTCCTGCTGGATGGAGGCACCGAACTGGAAGAATGTCGACTTCACATCCTGAGAACAGGAGAGATGGATGGAGGGGAGGAGAAAATGGAGGAAGAGGAAGATAAAGGGAAGGGAAGAAGAGATTTAGTTGGAGATTTATTTGGATTTTTGTCTCGCTTCCCCAGCTAATTCAAAATGCATCTCAGAAATATCAATCAACAACAGAGCATTTAAACTTTGGCACAATATGAGTAAGCGCACACACACACACACCCACACACACCCACACACACACAGATCGAGAGTAATGAGCTTCTCGTGGAGGAAATATATGGATGAGGGGCTCAGAACAATTCAATTAAGCCTAAATTGGATTGGTGCGGTACAGGCAGGCTGCAGAACTCTGTGGGCCTGGTTCTGGGGAGTGAGGGTTACATTCACTCTGAGTCACACATATCCACTCCATTAAACCTGACTCAGAATCATTTGCCACTTAATTCAGCCAAACCGAGACACAAGCTCAGACAAGCACTATCACAGGTGGACAAATTACCTCTATTCATTTATGTTGGAGGATTCGTTTTTAAATGATTCATTATAGCACGGGTTATTAAAATGAGGTGAAATGAGTAAATCGGGATGAATAGTGGGAAAGAGAAAAGAGTGTATCAACAGAAAATGTGTGGACTGACAAAGTGTTACCTTGTCTTTGGTAGTTTGTTGCATGATTTACTGTGTGTGTGGATTTCTGTTACCTTGAAATGTCAGGGAGTTCACACATGGCTTATTTTGACACCACTTGTCTTTGGCACTCTAATTATGACAGACTTGCAGGTTGGTGTGTGTCCGTGTGTGTGTCTTCTGTGCGTGTGCGTGCAACCTGACAACTAGAAGAAGAAAAAAGAACGAGGGCTAAGAGACACACAACAAAAGGTTGAAGAGAGAGATGTGAGAGAAATCAAGAAAAGGAGATTCTGCCCGGTGTCAGTTTGTAAGATCACACCTGCTCTCAGAATGAAAAAATGCGCCGCATGCACGTACACACACCGACACACATAAATGAATGGACTACATGCACACACTGCCTGCAGCATGCATCTACAGGAATTCATCCACAGTGTGACTAAAGTTGAAAAAAAGACAGAGTTGGTGAGTGTGATGAAGCAGAAACTGCAATGCTAGGAGCTACTGTGTGGTGTAATGCCGCCCAGTGTTAGTCTCAGTCCCCCAATATATGGTGCAAAATTCAAGTTTAAAACACATCCTGAAGAGGCCTATTGTTTATATAGAGGCCTAATGTCTACAAAACACTGTCTGGAAGATGAACAAGTGAAAAAATAGCATGAGATTAGTAGGTGGTTTCATTAACACTGACTGCATTTCCAGCATTAATTGTGCTCTTATTGCGTAAGATATTTCCTAAAAGCACACATTTACTTGCAAATTGTGTAACAATGAGTTAAAATACATAACTGTGGAAAGTGCACTGATCCACCATGGTAACATTTGATGCCAACTGTACACTTCTCTGAAGCAGATATACTGTACAGAGCAAAGCTTATAACTTCAGGTGGACACCTTACATTATACAGTTGCACATCTAATACTCCACTCTCTGTGACACATATCCAATGCACCCTTTGCACTTCGGTAAAATCTTCATTTCTCACTGCAAATATCTCCTCATTCATCATCACAGCTGCTCCCTGGCTCCAGGGCTCTGATTGTAGTCTGCCATGAGCTGGTTGAATGAACTGAAGCCAACCTCATTGAGAAATATGTGGGAATGTTGACCAAAAATGTAAAATCTAAGTTTATGCTGACAAGAGACAAGACACACTTCCAGTACATCGATTCAGAGAGAGAACTGAATCATTGAGTGTTACTGAACCATAATGGACCACATCCAGGTGAAAGAGAACTTGCTGCATCCTAAAACACCATCCCAGCCAATACTGAGGAAAAAAAAAGTTATCTCAATTTTCACAAAAAATGACCCATTTTAACCCATCAAAAAAAAACAAAAAAACAACTGGAATGAGTACATGAAACATTCTAATTAAATTATTCCCATTAAACTGTAATCTCTCAACATTTCTCCCCTTCTCTTCTTTGCCAGTTACAGAGCAGTACTCTACTGATCTGCTGGTCTATTACTATACAGCTCATATTTGAAACACTCATATTTGTAACCATATCAGTGCACTGTATGTAATTTCATCTCTACATGCATGACCTAGCATTTCCTTTTCCACTGTGCTAATGGCCTCTGAATAATGTGTGTATTCACTGTTTGCATTATTTGTGTGAGTGTGGTTGTGCCTCTCTTCTCCCCTTATATCAACACTCTTGAGTGCTCTTTAGTGGCATTGTATCTGTATGTGAGGTTTGGCTCACTCGATATTCAGACTCAAGTGCTCTTCAGAGGCTCCCTGTGTAGCCCTGTGTGCGTGTGTGTGTGTGTGTGTGTGTGTGTGTGTGTGTGTGTGTGTGTGTGTGTGTGTGTGTGTGTTCCAATGGGTTAGAAACTGAAGCAATGCCTGAGCATGGTGGGACAGGAGGGAGGTCATGCTATAAGATGTGTCATTTCCTGTCTTCATCACAGCAGCGGCTGATACTCCCACACTTTGCTGCAATTTACAGAGGACTGAGACGAGCGCAGGGCCAGTCAATACACAGAGTGGACTAAGGTGGCACATTTATATGGGACTTAATTAAATGATATATGGAATAATGTGTGCCTTCAGATATTTAAGTTCTAATAAGCCATCTACACCTGACACCTGTAGACAAAGCATTTGGCCTTGTGTGTGCCATCAATGCTTCCTTTTTGCAACATGTTTTCTTTGTCTGACGCTCGTGCTGAATATGCAGCTTTTGTCTGTTTATTCCAGATAAGCCTTTGTTGAAATTTATGACATTACACTTTTGCACACTCCAATAGGTTCATAGGGGCGACGGTCATTAGTTTAAGACACTGGAAAATTCCATCAACCCATAGAGGAGCATTTAATTCTTCTGCTTCCTTGAAAAATCACCAAATTTTGAAAAACATGGTTTTCACTGAAATTTACTGATACCAAAGGCAACGTTTTCATTTAGCAAAAGCTAACAATGGTTAGGAATACTCTCCATAGAATTCTGTTTCAATATCAATGTGCCAGTGTTTCTTATGTGTGGGTATGTATATGTGTGTATGTGTGTGTGTATGCGTGTGTAGGAATGTGTTTTTGCCTGCGTGTGCCTGTCTGACAGGATTCGAGCTCCAGGCACCCCAGGGGAGGAAGCCAAAATCTAGCATGGAACAACACGGAAATCTTCCTTTTACTGAAATAATGATTCTTTTCTGGTCTCAAATGAGACTGGGAATGTGCAGACGCTCATTTTTGCCGGCCAAAAACTGTCTCTCTGTTTTCACAGGATCTCATCATATCAAACCCAACAGAAACCCAACTGCACCGAGGAGATTTGGTTGAAGTTTGGGCTGAATATTGTCATTTTACACGACTGCGTGATCGGAAACAATGGTGAGCCAGGCCTTGGTATTCTGTCTAAAAATGTGCAGTTTAAGTTGACCTGGCCTATAATTCTGAGACCAGGGGCACCTCTATTGAACACTTGACTGAAGCAGGTGTTGACAACAAAAAACTGAATAAAAGCTCACCTTTCTGTCTTTATTGTCACTCTCCTACTGAAGGAGAGAAGACAACACCTTCAATCCTGTTTCTGTCACCTTATGTCTCTGCTGTTTGAATTTCTCTTTCTGAGAGAAACACAAGCAGAAATCTAATTATTAAATTCAATATAGCTGTTTGTATATCAAACACTTCTTCTGAGTGATCCTTCATTATTGCTCATTCTACTTCTTTTATTCCCTCTTGAGTGAGACGTAGAGGGAGGCAATGAGACACACAGGGAGAACGGACACGTGAAACAACAGATGGAGCGAAGAGGAAGCGGTGGCTGCAACAAAAACACTAAAAGGGGGTAAATAAGCCTGGAAGTGGCAGGCAGAAAAACTATCAGAAAGACATGAAATTAGAGACAAAGAGGGAGGAAACATGGATACAGGGCAAGCAGAGGCAAACAAGGAGAGATGAGCGGAGCGGTGGAGAAGAGACTGACGGAGTGACTAAGCAGCGTATGATTGTTTCTAATTGGGACGGCTCACAATCCGTGACATCAGAAAACAGCCAATCATATCCTCTCATTTCACCCTTGTCAAGTGTGACATGTCTCTTCTTTCCACTCACACCTTCAGCGAGCGGCACCCCCACACATACATGCACGCACGCACATGAACACACAATCTGTCGTTCACAGTTCTTTCCTTCCTGTTCTGTCTGTCACATTCACAGTCTCCCACCCTCAAATTTCCCACTGTTGCATGCACACAAACAAGCACACACACAAACAGGCACAATGATGCACACTCACAAACACGCACCTACCCCACGGGGCAGGACAGTGTGTCTAAGTTGAGATAGAGGGGAGTTATAAATAGTAGCCCTCATATCCTCTGCTGCTGATAGCATCATGCACTGTCTGGTCTGATGACACACACATGTGTAAAAACAAAACAAAGTAAAAAAATCACACACACGCACAAACAGATGAGTGTACGCACTCACCGAGATAAAGGCCTGACAGTACACATGCACACCTGCATGTATTTGTCATATATATCCACACATGGCTCAGATCTGCCACAGATACCCTGCATTCAGCCGGATTTAGCAGCTCCACAGTGTCCACTGGAGGAGAAACACACTGATATGACAAAAATTCCTCGGTGGCCAGTTACTAAATATAAACAGACAGGCATAAAAATAGCTGCGGCAAAACAAAAGAGCCCGAATGCCAAGCAGACAGCACTCAACATATGAACCACACAGCTAGTCAATGCAGCCAAAACCACAGAAGAAATAACATCATTCTCTCAGGAACTGACTGATAAATAATTACTGTATTTATCACTCAGAAATGAACTGCTGTTACCACACTGAGGTTTGTTGTTTTCTGTTTATTTGCACATGCAAAATTAGCAGCAGAAAGCAGAATGAGATTTTGTTAACTGATATCACATTTTATGCCTGCAGACACAACAGTCATTTAAACTTGTATAAGCTATTTTCTGCTAAAGTGTAAAATTGCCCAGCGGATAGCTGGGTCCTTTATATCATCATATACAGTATATATACTCTGCGGGGCTGGATTGGTGCAGATATAACATGACACGGTGCCAAACAGATCCACCAAGTGTGGAAAATGCATACACAAATTCCAAATGTACAAAAAGTGACAACTTAAAGGCTGGCACCACTCACTGCTGCCTCCCGCTGTGTATTTTAGAGGAAACGAGGGACAAATAAGAGGAAAGCCAATTTGGAAAGTTGAAACTTTGCTGTTACAAGTGTTGCTTGGTGGGTTGGATGTAACCCAAATTCAGCAAATGAGGATTCAAATCATATCCATATGTTTCCCAGGCAATATTCTCAATGTTTGCCAAATAACCAATACATCATTAAATTGGCAATTTTGAGCAGGTGGAAGTGATATTATCACCTATATTAAGAGAAAGTGAAAACAGCCCACAACTGGCACCAAGACTACACGTTATTCCAAACAAGTAATGATCCCTTTTTTAATATCCTCTGTCAAATCCAGACGTGTGACAAGCAGATAAACTGATAAAAGACAACTTAGAGAAACATTTTTAACTCATGAAAAATGACTGTGATGAATTAAAGTAGGTACGACTCATAATAATAAAGATGACATGGACCAACAAACACACTGGACAGTGGGCTCTGTCCATGGTCCTGAAGCTGTCCTATTCTTACAGGTGAAGGAAATAACAGTACTTTGTTGCAATTCGACGTTTTACAACACAGTCACGACTGTTTGCTGTCCTGGCTCTGCAGCGGTGGCACAAGCATTGACATCAGGACAGCAGCACCAACCCAAAACAATGTTCTGCAGGCCTGAACATCACATGGAAGAGGACTTTACCTCAGATCTGCTAAATGCAGAGAAACTGCCTTAATAAAGACAGTCACAAGTGGAATCCAAGCAACAACAATAGGACATGCCGTACACAAATATCACCCATCTTTGTCACAGTATTTGCAGAAGTGGTTTATTCATACACCAAATATGTAGACTTGCAAAGCACACATGCAACTGCAGAATCCTACGCAAAACCAAGCCTCCTTGTGCTTTTCCTTTCAGTCTCATAATGACCAGAGAACAATATTACTGCACTAACATTGTTTTGGTGGAGTCTTTTAGTTAGCGCACGTTATGTGCTTTTACTGCATTCCTCTGTAAATGGCTCAGACAGAGTCTTATGAAACTGTGTTTATTCAGTTTTTACTACATTACAGTGTTTTAAAACAATAAGCAGATCTAGTGATGACACTGTGAATATGAGTGTTTGTTCTTTCTTTGTGTGTGTGTGTGTGTGTGTGTGTGCGTGTGTGTGTGTGTGTGTGTGTGTGTGTGTGTATGGGCTCAATGGGTGTTAATAAACCACTTGGTATGAACAGAGGGGAGCACACTTCCCTCGTTTGTGCTGGAAAATAATTATAGGGAAACAGTAGCCTTCAACTGCGATAGAAGCTACACAAACTCACACAGATTATTAAACAAGGCCGTGTCTGACGTCACAGAAGAATATTTTTGGCATGAATGCAGTCCATTTTGTAGATAACACACACAGAGGGAGGAAGAGACCTATTCAAAGTTTATCACACAGGAGCAGCGCCTGTGTGTGTGAGTGTGAGTGTGTATGTGTGTGTTATTGCTGTGGTTCCTCTGTCAGGACTTTTTAACAAGCAGTCGAGCCCCCACGGGGAAACACTGACAAAATAACATCATCCCTCTCTCTCTCTGTCTCTATCTTTGTCTCTCTGTGTTTGCCCTCTTCTCCCACTCACTCTCTTCTCTAATAAGTCCAATATCTTCCTCTGTGTGTCTCCCTTTCTTTTCGTTAACTCTCTGTCCAGGGGCTCTGTCTTTTCTCGTCTCCCTCTATCCATCTTGCCCTCTCCCACCCACTCCCTATCTCTTCTAATAAGGCCAATATTCTGCTGCACTCCTTTGGGATCTAACCTTACACCTAAACTGGAATAGCTGTTATTAGTGCTGGAAGTGTAACTTAACAATTTAGAAAAATCACATTAATAAAACCTAAACAACCAAATTGAATATGGCTTAAAAGCTTAAACTGGCGCAATACCTGCAAAATACTATGCTTAATTTCTACTGTGACTGACTATTATCTGGAGATGTGGGCTGTCAGATTATATTTAGATACAGCAGAGCAGATACATACCTACCGGTCGGGAAACCCACAAGAGGTCAAAAGATAAATCTCAAGGGCTGATAGATGATTTATGGGAAAGGGAAGCAGAAAAGAATTCTGCACATCTTGCTGATTCTGCTAATCTTTGACTTGTTTCTTGAGGATTTCTAGATTTGTTCTAGAAATAAATACTTGAATAATGAAGCAAAAAACCTTTGAAC
The DNA here is from genome assembly GCA_037975065.1 of Chaetodon trifasciatus. NCBI lineage: Eukaryota > Metazoa > Chordata > Actinopteri > Chaetodontiformes > Chaetodontidae > Chaetodon > Chaetodon trifasciatus. The sequence continues at coordinate 6,100,914 of JBBMOE010000033.1, forward strand.
TGGTTGCAACTGGAAAGCATTTGCTGACAAGTGGTTACAAGCTTGGGTCACAAAAAAGGAGAGGAATAGTGCCGTAACTTCCCCTTAAACCACTCCATTCTTGGTAATCTGATTACTTCCTCCACAGCCCTGCTTGTTATTTATCTCATCATCATTATGCCTGCCTTCACTAGACTTTGACATATTGTGCATTTCACACCTGTCACATGCAGAGAAATTGTTGATATCATCATTATATCCTCCACAGTCATAATAAAGTCATCATTATGAAAATTACCATCACTGTCAATATTGCCACCATCAGCTGCCATAACCATCACCATCATTCTCTGTATCTTCACTGCCTTACCTATCACGCTTTCCTAATTTCACCCTTTTCCCTCCTTCCTGCAGCTCGCACTCCATATGTTCTTCCTCTACTCCCCCTTTTTTTTGGCTTTCTTTTCCTTATGTACCCTTTAATTATCCTTTCCTACTTCCTCAGCGCCTTTCTTTCCATCTGTACCACCTCACACTTTGGCAGGCTTTTGAATGCACACAAAAGAGAGAGAAAGAGAAAAAAAAAATCCTACTGGATGAGCAGAGGTGCTAATCACAATAAAATAGGACTTTGAATTAGGAGTCGCTGCACAGCCCAATCCTCAATGTGGTAGCGCTTTATTGAATACATAAGTAATATTTCGACAAGAAACCTCTTTGTCAGGATTACTTGTTGAAACATGTTTTCTTTTTAAAGTATTGAATAAAGTAATCCTGTATGGAGGCACTCAGTGTGCAGCCGCCTTAAAGGGTTTTAAAGAATTGAAGCATTTAAGAGGCGAGTTCAGTGCAAGGCAGCAGGATGTAGAGGGCTGAAATCGTGAACCTAATCTAAGGAGCAGTTAGTTAAGTGAGGTAAAGCAGTAGAAAGAAGTGTATACAGTTCAAGCACACACATACACACATTCAGTCACACACCAACATGCACTTTATCTCAAGCATAAAGTCACAAATAACCCACGTAAACAAATACATGCTTGTATATGTGGCTGCGCACACGCACCCTCCACTCAAAGTAAAAGGGATTTAGAAGTTGTGTGTGTCTGTGTGTGTGTATCTGTGCCAGAGGGCTGTGTATCACGCTGAGTTCATTCCAAAGACACAAACAACATAATATAAACCTCAGCTCAAACAGAATGGAACAACACCCACTGCCCAGGAAAAACAAGAAAATCAAAGGCCTCAAAGGCCAGATTTACACAGGAACAAAACACCTAGACCTACATTTATGGAGTCGTAAAGCAACCCAGAAGAGAGGCTGAGGTGACATCAGGGAGCACGACTTCTGGTGTGAAATCATTTCTATCTTAATGTCACGTTTTCAGGAACAACATCAGAGTAGCTTAGGCGAAGATTCTGCACAGCACGGCATTGAGGGACTGAGTTTGATCTTTGAGCCGGCGTGCATGTGGGGAAAAAAAGAGAAATCCCAATAAGGAGAATTAAAAGAAATTACAGGAGGAGAAATATTACTTCAGTGCAAATTGGCTTAGCCAGGTCAATGTCAACGCAAATATTTTGATGTCGAGCAGATTGCCCGGACCAGTAGGCATCTGTTCCAAAATTAAACTTGAGACGACAGTTTTGTTCACCCAGAGTTCACTGGAGGCTGAATCTAATTATCTTTCTGGTAATGCACAGTTTCTCAAATGTTTTAATGTGTGCTATAAATGGGTCAGCATGCCAAATTGCAAATGTTTTATGTTCATTTGAGTGAATCTGGCCACCTTTGGCTCGTCGCTATATCTGTCAGATGCCTTCAGAAACTGAGCAAATTGTGCAGAGTGTGACTCACTTCACTGAGATTTACTCAACCAGCCCTCCTCGTCACATGGTGAGAGGGTATTGCTAACTGGGTGGTTAATAATTTGAAATCATCCAGCAGTAGCCACTATTTAGAAAGCTGGTTGCCAGGGTTGTGCAGTCAGAAAGGCCCCTGGCCCTTTGGTTTTCAACCACAACCAGCAAATTACAATTTAAAAGACTCCAAACTTCTTTCTGTCAAAAGGATAGCCGCTCTTCGCTTCATCAATACCTTCTCATATCTGAGGTGATCAGCTTACCTTACAAGCTCTGTTGAAAGGTAACAAGTCTGTCTACCAGCCGCTTACAGCCTGTAATTAACTCATTATGTCTCATAATCCATACAAAAAACAGAAGTGTTGAAACAACATGTGATTTTAGAGGAGGCAGGAAGTCCACACCTTGTGCTAAGCTAACTCATGTGCCTCATATCAACTGCACAGACATGAGTGTGGTATCATTTTTCTCATCTAACTCTTGGGAAGAAGGTGAGTAAGCATATTTCCCAAAATGTCAAACTGTTCCTTTAAGGCATTCTTTCTGAAAGGTTCATATGTTCAATCTAATGGCTTTATTAATGCTCATGAATTATTTAGTAGCACTTTATAAGTAAATCAAGAAGAATATCCTGGGTCGGCAGGTTATGGAAAAAATGAGTCCGGCTCTGCCACAACACAGAAGTTGTTCTTGTCAATGATTTATAAGAGATGTAGGAAAATGAATAAATGCTTTATTGACCACTGTTCACATTAACATGAATTACTTAGAACTTTTAAACCAAAAAATCAATCAAATATTATCCTCACAACTCACAACCTCGTTTTCCCTCATTTTATTCACTAAATATGCAGCCAGAAGGTAAGCCACATTACCGTATAATAGATACGCCACTTCCCATCACATTACCCCCTGTTTCCACTCTGACATACAGCTATGTGGGGGCAAATCAATACTGCATAAGGTGCTGATAGTTTCCCCCACAGAGATGCACTAGTCAGCTGTTATGGTCATCACTAACTACACTGGCAGTATCACTGATTCATCACTGCCACCGACAGACAGACACTGACACTGAGAGACCTGCTTTGAAGAGGACGAAACAGAGCGGGGTGGGTGGGAGCGATGGATGGAACGGGCGGCAGGAAGATAGATGAGCAAAGGGCAAAGAGCGATGTAAGGGGGGGGGGGAAGTGAGGCAGGTAGGTAGGTGAAGCAGAAGGGGGAGAGATGGATAATGGACATGGAATGGGAAGCAAATGTGCTTCTTTGTGTTCTTTCCAAGTCAGATGAGAAGATCTGCATCGATCTTCGTTACAGAAGTGCAGTCAGTTGTCGTTTAGCCTGGCTAGCAGTTACATGCATGCATCTCCAGCTGTGGTTGCATCTTGGCGACATTGTTGGTCTGCTTTTAATTTTGGTTGGGTAATAAACTTCAATACTTTCACTTCACACAGAGCCAGGCTAGCTTGTCCTCCAGTCTTTAAAATAAGCTAGGCTAACCATGTTCCTGTGCACAGACATGACATTGATTTGTAACGTAATTCTCAGAAAAAGCAAATAAGCCCCCCCAAAAAAGTTGAACTAGTCTTTTAAACTCACGTTGGAGGCTATCTGTCTCCCTGCTGCGCTCACTGCAGCATTCCGATCTGTTCAAATCGGCTCACATCCACACTCGCACATTCATCATTAATATTACAACAAAACGGAGGCAGGAGGGAGAAGAATTGAAAGAGTGCACACACACACACTTCATGCACATGCCCACTTTCCTTTACATTAACAAAGTGCAATATAAGTGCTATGCCCTAAACCCCACCGTCATCTCTAAGCTTTCCCATTTCCATTTGATTGGCTGCCAGCGAGGCCTGCAGAGTAATTGGCTGAATTTCATTGGCCAAGCAGACGGACAGCACCCCTGGGAGGAGTCCATCAGGCGATATCTGTTAACAACATGCACGGACGCACAGAGTTTTATACACACAGACACACATGCACAGAGCCAGAGGGGAACTCCCTAATGCCTAATGTACCTTTTGCTATCACAGATGGGTCACTTACATTTCTGGGCACAAGAGTGATGATGAGAGTGAGAGGGAGATGAAAAAAGTGGAAAAGATAGTGAAGAGGGGAACAGCAGGAAAGGCGGGAGGATTGGTTAGAACAAGGGAAGATCACACAAGAGGGGAGGAGAGGAAGGCGTAATCTTAGAAACTTCAGCCAGATTTTGTGTACAAAAATGGTCTCTATCACATTTATGTGTCTAATATCTGAATGTATTCGTTTCATACATCAGTATGCATTAAGAGCCTGGACATCATCGCCCACTGCCGGGCCGTGGTCATGTGTCTCTTTCAGAACATGGCCCCAATAGTTTTTGTGGCTTCAGTCAGCCCTTATCAGCCCCCGTTTGGCTGATTCAGCACGTTGAATCAGCATAAGAGGAAGTGGGTGAGAGTGAGATGTGTGATGTGTGATTGAATCAGTAATTTCACACATTCAGTAAATCCTTATTATTCACCGCCACTTCTTTTTTCCTCCACAAGCAAAAAAGAGAAACTTTGTGCAGCCAGTTGCATTATCCAACAAATATATTCTCAATTACAAGTGAGACTCAGCGGTGTGAAAATGTTTTGCCAGTTTCTTCTTCTGTCATTCTTTACGTATCTTTAGAGTTGATGAACATAAAAGTCTCTATTCTGATAGTGGATATTGTAATTTTTCAAGCAAAAAACCCTCCGAAACTGCTGGTTTAAATTGCCAAATGTGAGGATTTGCTGCCTTTACTTGTCTGATCTGAACGCATACTGAATATTTAGAAGTTTTGAACAGATGTTATTTGAATATGTCGCTTCAGGCTGTTGGAAATTTTTAAAGCATTTATGCCTAATTTCTGACATTTGAAAGGCAAAACCCTTAATTGTGAAAATAATCGTCAGATGATAATGCATACTGCTGGTCCGCTCGCAGTCAGTGGTAGCCTTGGCAACGTATCCTAATGCATTTTAATGTGGTCTTGGTTTGTTGGTTTCCATACTTTGAAGAGACAAATGTATGATTTACCACTGGAAGGAGTCATAACAGTGTGAAAAATGTTTGAGCAATTCAACCATGTTTAACCGCTCAGATGTGTCTAGGAGAGCTGCTCAGTGGCCATCAGTAGGAGATGGTATGGTATGAATGTGAAATAGTAAGTAATGGCAATCTCCTCTGGATAAATAAAGACTAAAATGTGAACAACAACTACAAAAGCACTCACTTAATTATAGGGAACACAGTGAAAGTGCAAACGGCCAAGTAGTTAAGAGGCAAGTGTGACGGAAAACAAAAATGAGTCATCCGTGACGCTGGTTGGAGGCTGACAAGCATCTTGGAGGATATGGGGTCGTCCTTGCACAGCCTTGCTGAGGTCTCTCGTATGAGGACAAAGGACAGTAATACTATCTGACTCGTGTCGTGAGTGGAGAGGAGCATCTGTGGATCACTGCTCATACAACAGAGGGGGAGAGACTCAACTGGGTCATGAACACGTTTGTACAGCAAGGTTCGAGCAACATGACTTTTTAATGGCGGACGCTCAGATTTTTTGGAATGAAGCGGCTGATTCTAGACTCGGGATTTGGTGCTTCCCCCAAGAAATGTATTCTCGACTGTGTGGAAAAGTCTTTATGCAGCATTTTGACCATTACAGGTGCTTCTAAGATTTTCCACTGAAAGTCAAACTGAGGAAATTGAGAGAGGAGAGGAGACAAAGTTGCTGACCCACTTTGTAGCTCACAAAGTTTCAAATCCTCTTTAAAGAGAGAGTGAGTTGTGGCCAAGAATTTGGCAAGACACACACACACACACACACACACACACACACACATCATACAGCACATGCATGCACACACGAGTACACACACACACACACACACACACACACACACACACACACACACACACACACACACACACATAATCATGAGCCTGCGACCTCAGACACCATGAATAATGAAGCAAGTGCAGCTTTTATTTAACACCGCATTAGCTCTTTACATCACCTAATAATGGCAGCACTGAACCACACTAACACACACTCAGAAGCACACACACTTCTGGTAGTGCTCGATACGGTTTGTTAGTTTTCTCATTTGACTTGGTCTATTTTAGTCCTGCAAAACCCTCTTTCTCATTGCTCTTCTCTCTGATCCTCCTTCCATTGTCTCTCTCTTTTATCTTTGCTTTTCATTTTCTTCATTTTCTCCTTTTTTTTTTTTTTTTTTTGCCCGTTCTCTCTCTTGCCTCATACCTTTGTTGGTATATCTCTTTCTCTATTCATCTCTCATTCCTATTCTCTCCATCTCTTGCTGTCTCTCTGAGCATTTTGTTGATGCCAGTGATAAGATCAGTGTGTGATTGGCTGGGCCAGATAAGAGATAAGACTGTGATTCATTTACGGAGCTATTCTCTTCTCACCACACCCCTGCAGACCGCAGTGGTATTAATGAACATGCATCCACATGCATGCATCTAGACACACGCAGATGCACATGCTCTTTGCGTCTGGGAGAAAGAGGGGAAGACTGAAGATTTGAGATGTGGAGTGTGAGAGAAGGGAGAAAGAGACAACAAAAAGAGAGATAGAGGGGGGTACAGTGGTGAGAAAAACAGTCGCCCTAATTTGCAAATCAAAGACATTATGAGTCACATATTTTCTGCCAAATCAGCCAAAGGGGAAAATATTTCTCTCTCACTCTTCCTCTTTTTACTTCACTTTCATTGTCCCCTTTTCATGCCTGCCCTGTGTTACTAGTTTCTAAAATGTTGCTCTTTAAATGAAGCACAGTTGCCACCCTTTAACACCCATTGCTTTCATCCCATCACTCCATTCTTATCTGTTGTCTATTTTAATGGGAAGTACTCATGTGCACATACGCACATATTCACTGGTAACATGAAACGGTATCCATACCATATCCATGTCCTTCTCTCACTGATTTGCAGTTTAAATGTTGTTTCAGGTATTTCAATGCATCAATCAGAATCACAGTTCAAATCAAAAAGAAGGCAAAAGAAATCTAAGTTTCCTTTCTGGAGATATGAGGATGACAATGGACACATCATCTTCTTGAGCCAGGGCTCTATCTCAAGTATTGGGTCTTCCTTCCCGATATTATAATTGCCATATAATAGTGGAGGAAGACTAAGGAGGTTATTGTCATCATTATCACCAGCAGTAACATGAAGTCTATACCTGAGACCCTGAAACTGTGTGTATATTGTGTTTGAATTGTGTATATATAACTGTGTGTATGTGCGCATGTGTCTGTGTGAGAAAAAAGAGAGGTGAAAGGCAGGTGAAATGGAAACAACAGGCCGCTTGCATTTTCCTTCTGGGGCATTGCCATTATAGGGCACAAACACTGATGCACAGACACACATTCATTAAATTGTGCACATTCTAGCCAATTATAAAAACTAAAGGTTAATGCTTGAATTTTTTGCATTACTGCACAGAGATCCCTGTGTGTGTGTGTGTGTGCATCTGTGCACAGCATCTACTCTCCCCCAATGTCTGGAGGCTGAACACGGCACACATGCAATCATATCTCTGCATGCAATGTGAAGATAGGCTCACATGGTAGAACCTTTCGCGGGACTGCTGTTGTTTCATCTTCATCCCATTGTAGTCACTTAAAAATCACCCCTAAATATGTGCTGAGATTTTGAGAAGTCTTTGTAGGTTCTCATTTAAGGACACACAAAGAGCCAGGAAAAGAAGGCCCCCAGACCTGAGCCCTGTGGAACTCCACATGGATGTTTGCTGGAGATGGATCGTCTATAAAGAAAAAACAGAATCTGAGGCAGCTCAGTTCTGAGTCAGAGGTACCCACCCAGTGCTCGGGGCATTCAATTAAAACTGCATGATCAACTTTGTTAAGAGCATAGGAAACAGGATTATGACTGTCACTTGTTTTTACAAGGAGGTCATTCATTACCTTCATAGTGTGACTGCACCATTGGATGCTGTCACACCTGTTTTTGCCGATGTAGCTGTCCACAAAATCATACAGTTTAAGGTGGATTTTGTTTGATTTAAGCAAATAATGTCTCCCTCTCTGTCTCACACACATAAACCAACACCTGCACACTATCAGCTGTATACACAAATAAAACTGTGGTGCAGAATATGATTGTCTCCTCAGTGTCAGCCAGCTCTCCTGGAAACAGAGATGTGGAGGCACATTACGTTGGCAGGATGACACACAGTATTGAGAAAGGTTGGTATTTCAATACCCTGCAGTAACAGACTGACATTTATAGAAACTTCTAAAGCACCCCAGAGGAAGAGCATTAACCTCAATGTATACCTAATCTAGCTGCTCAGATGGACAAGTACTCTAAAGTTAAAATGTGTTCTGGTGGAGCTTCACACACTGAGATACACACACACAGGGTAGGCAGGCAACACTGGGAAATAGCACAAACTGCAATGAGGCTTGCACTCCAACCGTGCGCTGAAAATTGAGCTTGCAGCACATGGCCTTCATTGAGGTGTGTGCACAGCTTTTTTGTTGGGAGGAAGTATCTAACCAGCTGCTGCAGCATGCAGCTGAGTGGTTTGTTGTTTACAATGTGTCTGATTATATATGTCGTTGTGAGAATGAACCCCACCATGTTTGTGGACACCACCAAGCCAGAGGCTGACAGCAGGGTGTACACCAACTGTGACCTCGCCCTTCCCTTTTTAAAACACTGGCGCATCTCCTCCATTTTCCAAACAGTGGTCCATTTTCGAACACATTTCACAGTCCATCTCCAATTTCAAACAATGAGCCATCCAGTCCCATTTAAAAATACTGGACTGTACACTGTGAAACTAGACTGCTTTAACAGTGCAGAGAAATCTTACAGCAGTCCCTCGTCCACAAAAAAACAGGAAAGTCCCCTCCAATGCAAATGAAACTGGAAAGCGCAGAACAACACAGGACAATACAGAGTGGCAAGAGCAACAGCAAACTGTTCTGAACTTGGTAAGCTACTGAAGTGTAAAATCAGAGATCAATGGAGTCTTGGATCCTAGTTACACAACCAATACTTGATTCCTGACTGTTTGTGTTCATGTGTGTCTGTCCCTCTCTTTGTCCCTTTTCCTTTTCTGTCCTTTTTTTTCTGTTCCTACACTGCATTCTCCATTCTCCCTCGCTCTCCCTCTGCAGTACAGTCTTTATCCTATTACAGCCTCCTTGCTTCTGTGGAGCAGTTTCAGTTGTAGACACAATGAAAACTGGCAGGGTACATTACTTAGCACCGCACTCCTCCCACCCTCTCTGGTTCTCCCTCCCTGCCATCCCCCCTTCTTCACTCTTGCTTTCAACAATGAATTCATTTTTTCATCATACTGTTTTTTCCCCACTCCTCATTTGAGTTTGTTTCGCTTCTTCTTGCTCCAATTTTTCCTTCCTTGGTTAGTTTTCACTTTGGTTTTGTTCTGCAGTATGCACCTGTCTCCTAGTGACTGATTAATCCTGACTATTAGTCTCTCCACCTCGCTATATGCTGATCTCATCCACCCTGCACTGCTTTTGTGTTGTTGCCAAAGCTAATGGCTAAGAATAATCTCAACAGTGTCTCTTCATCCTTCTGCTTCCTTCATAAACAGAGAGAGAAGCATTTGAAGCAACTGCTATTTTTGCATAAGGAATTCAAGTTGGGTGTGGGAAATTTGGCCATGGAAAGAAACACCAGCTGTTCACTAGCGACCCGTGAAATACTGTGGTGGTGCTGAGGTTAGAAATGTTTGTCACTCTTTCAAGGTGGAGTCGGATGTATGTGTAGATAAGGATGTGTGCACAATGGTCACCTCCTAACATTGGAGAGAGTTGAATGGGGTCATAAGCTGTATATATTGTATGGGTTGCAATCAACAACCACTGAGCTGAATATTGTTGCCAAAGCAAAAGTTCCTGTAATGGCAGCCAGGAGCAGACTCCAAAAATCGCTGACTAACACTGAAGTGCTTAATTCAAAAGTCCCACAAGAACAGAGGGACTCAATGGCTAAAGTCAGTTTTTATTTGGTTATTTTGAGAACAAAGTTTCCATTAAGAAGATTTAAAGCTTAAATGGGAATGTGTTTAGGACATTTTTAACTTCTAACAGGAGAAAACACTGAGGTGAGTTTGAGGTCAAACTCCAGGCTTCAGTACATTTCTTTAGATATATAATATGTGTATGAGGTCAAAGCCACTATTGTACACAAATATTTTGCCAATGTATTCCTTTATTTATCTGGATCACGACAGGACTGTCATCCACCTAGATGCGTCGGCAAAGGCTCCTTGTCTACAGTACATAAAAACTGCAAAGTGACTTGTCCGTATAGCATGCAATAGAAATGTATCTCATCTTACTTAATACCATATAACTGTCAAATTAGTATTTCTAAGTCAGTAAAGCTATATGTTTAAGTCAATAAAACATCACATATTAAAGACATTCAGAGACAAAATGTGAAAAAACTTTGGCAAGATAATGACCATCAGCAAAAGTGATCTGCTTTTAGAATCAGAAAGTAGATATCTGATTTCTTTTTGCTGATGATACCCTCTTATGTAGCTAAGACAAACAGGTAAATTAGAGTGTCAGATTGATGTATACTGCCTCTCTGGTTGCTCTGGTGTGCATTCAGTGTTTTCCAAACTGGTCATACGCTCTCTATCCCTCTGCCAGTGCTGTAGGTGGCTTGGCAGGCCACCAGAGCCATCCCTGCTGATAGAAAGGGCTCAGAATAAAGCAGAGGTTTTATTTGACGAGTCCTGCATGGGGACCTGATGGCCGACTGGAACACTCCCAGGGAGAGAGCTGATCTCTTTATCTGTCCCGTATCCTATTAGAGTATCACCTTCCATCACACCCTCCATTCAAAGGATGGGAACAGCTTTTACTAAGCTGCACGCTCCCTCTCACCCTCTCTTTACCTTGCTAACCACCGCCCTTTCCTCCTCCTCCACCTCCCTCCCATCTCTCTCCTCCCTTCTCTCCTCAACCCCTCAGTCATGACTGCAAGTTTTCACTCTTTTATCTCACTTTCTCTCACAGCATGTCCTCCTAGTTAATGACAGTAACGGTTGTTGGTCATTGCCTTTCAAAAACTACCCATGTGACCATTTTCTAACTGGTACCTGTATCAACCAAAAGAAGATTCAAACACAAAATTACTTGGTTAAGATCACAGAAACACCACAGTCACGGTGAGAAGAAACACTGACATTGTCTTTGCCCCTGAGAGACACCTGACATCGCCACAAATGGTCCCGGTCAGGTAAAAGCAAACACAGCTTAACAAATGACCAATTATATCAGTTCTCAGGTAATAGCAGTTTCTACTCCACATTTACTAATTTTCTGCCACTCCCTCTTCCATTTCTTTCTTTTTTCTTGGTCTACTTTTTTTTACAAAGTAGCAGCTGCTGGCCACGGAACTGCTGAGGCAGCACTGGGTCCAATTTCTGAAGCAACACATAGACCCAAACAAACAACTGATATCCAACACACAGTGGCAGAGAGGGTAGGAGAGAGGGAGAGGAGAGAGGGAGAGGAGAGAGCGTGACAGAAGAGGTGCCGATGCCCAGAAATGCCTGCCAAGAATCGATAAGGGATAGACCAATGACTGTAGAACAACCCCACTGGTACAGCCAGCTACAAACCACACACACAGACGCATTTCCATCACTTCTGGGGATGTTACATAGACTTCCATCCACCTCCTGGAGACTTACCCGAAGCATAACCACTACTTGACTAACGGTAACCCTGACCTTAGACCAAGTCTTCGCCCAAAAATTTAATGGTTTATGTTATGGGAGCTTGCATTTTGTCCCCATAAGAAAGGCGAATTACCCCCAAAATGTGACCGTGTAAACAGATTTATGATCCACAATGTGAGTAATATACATTCACACATACACACTCAAAGACATACTTGGAGCAATCCAGTTAAGAGTTGAGACTTGCTGCGGCACAGGTCATTGATCTTTGTTTTCTATTATGTTTAGTCGAAAGCACAAACATGCATTTTTTTGTATTCATTGCTGTGTTACTGATGAAGCATGTTGGTGAACCTTGTTCACCCTCTTGTTCATTCATTCAACTTCAAGTAAAGCAGGGAAAGTGAGAACGAGTAAGAGGAAATGCTAGTCTGTATCTATCAATGTTTTGTGTGTGTGTGTGTGTGTGTGTGTGTGTGTGTGTGTGTGTGTGTGTGTGTGTGTG
>JBBMOE010000033.1:6115772-6196572 GCA_037975065.1 Chaetodon trifasciatus
AGTGGGATTTTGATGACAGTTACATCTGTCTTTGACAAACAAGCCCCTCAGGCACAGAGCAGCAGTGATATGATTGCAGTACATCACAGACATGATGATGTTTTCTGAAAACGTAGGAGGTTTCAATTGGAACATTAAAATCAAATGGCTGGCTTATGGCTGAGGGGTAAGGAGGGTCTATAAAGGTAGACTTGGAATGTGAGCTGTGTGTGAATTTACATGCATATTACCCTTTAGGTGTGTAAGTGGATGAGTGAGAGGCTGAGTAAGGCTGACAAATAGATAGAGATATATCTGCGTACGCACACATGTGGACACGCACGCGCATGCAGTTAACATGCCAGAAGCATAATTACATAGAAAGAATCATGATTGATTTCCCACAGTACTGAGCCACAAGACACACACGTACACACACACACACACACACACACACACACACACACGAGCGCAAGAAGGTGATGAAGCAGCTTTCATCCCATTTGTCCATGTGTATGTTTGCTTGTGTGTGTGTGAGGATGTGTGTGCGTTGCGTGTGGCGCGGGGAGGAAGCTGAGAAAATCACATCACTCTGTTTGCAAAGCCCCATGGGACGACAGTCACAGGGTATTTCAGGAAGCCTTTGAGAAGTAGACTCACCAGGGACCCAAGTGCGTATGTGCATGTACGTGTGAATGTGTGTATGTGTGTGTGTGTGTGTGTGTGTACGTGTGTGTCTGAGAGTGAGAGAGAGAGAGTTATCTGAAAAGCAGGTACACAGGCTCAGGACAGCTTTGGACTCTGTCACTTTCTCAGCTTTATTTGCACCCAGAGTACGACATTCAAAACTTTATTGGAAAGTCAAGTGGCTGGGAAGATAACAAAATGGCTGTTCACTGCTAAATAAGCATGAGTGAACCTTCCTCACATCAGTCGACAACACTGGAGTCTCATAAAAAATGTTGGTTATTTTGATTGGCAACCAAGATATTGCTGTAAAAAATCTAATTATTCCAAGAAATAACAGTCTTTTTTTGGTTTATATAGATGCTGTGTGTAAGGAGAGCAGTCAATTTGTAATTTAACATACTGGAGAAAACTGAGAGGATACAGGAGACATTCTCCTTGAAATGATGCGGTCAAACCATTCAAACAGAGATAATTTGATACTCAAGAAAGAAATTATTGTGTACATCAGACATTTCAGAGGCCACTTCCAGCCTTGTGAATTTAGTGGTTCTAAACATACACTTTCAATTTGATTCTCAGGTTAATATCTGAAAGTCTGAGGAGGAAAGCGACCCTGAGATACAACAAAGCGTTTCATTTAAATTCCTTGCTTTTACCTCTATTTGTTCTTTTTAAATGTTTCCATATATGTTTTTTGCATAAAGCCACTCATAAATAGAATTACTTTACTACTGTTAAACAATAAGTCTGTATGTGTTCTGTTTACTGCTATGAAACAAGTTCTTTTTTGACTGTTTAACTGATAATTGCTCTAATTGCCTGTCCAAAATGTCCTTGCAAATCCTTGTTTAAGGAGGGCTATCTCTAAAAATACAAAATGTCTAACGTGGGAACCTGTTCGCCTCAGAACCTAACCTGTTTAAATGGTTAAAGTGTCATACTGCACAGCTGCGACAGGCACAGTTTTCATCTGCATGTATCTTAGATACTTAATATAAACCAGGATTAAGGTTTGGTTGATATTCCTGTCTCTCTCCCCAGTGAAGGAGTGACACTTCTCTCCCCTCCAAAATCTTTCCCCCCTTCTCTCTCTCCCACTCTAAATCCTGTCTTATCTCATCCTGTCCTTCCCTCCAGCTTCTTCTCATCATTCCACTTAAACTCTTTCACTAATGAGTTCCTCCTCCTCCTCCTCCCCTTCTCCTTTCCTCTCCCCTCACTCCCCTTTTGTTTCGACTCTGTCTCCCTCTGTAAAGACAATGCAAACACCATGAAGTTGGAAAAGGGAGCGCTCACTGACTGTGCAGCAGACATGTTCGCCACTAATTCTGTCTGCCCGTGCCGTCGACATTTATTTCTTGCTCATTTTTTTGCCGTCTCACGTCTGAATGTTTGACTTTCGGGGGGGAGGTCAGCGGAGAGCAGAGCTGGAGAGCAGGAAAAAATGTCTTTGTCTCGGAATATCCACCCGGGAATAACAGATCCTAATTAGGTGGGACTTTTCAGGGGTCGACATTGTGGTCAGCGGTTGAAAATGAACTCCTTGTCTTACATGCAACCAAATACAGTCTTGATACACACATCTAGCAAAACACACAGCGAAGTAGCGCTACGCCAGTGCACGTCCGCATGCGAAAGGAAGATGTCAAGTACAATCACACACTCTTCCAGAGAGAGATTACACACAGACAAAGAAGAGACGTCACAAGAGATGCCAGAAATAAATACATTTATAAAATACTAACAAACACCAGCAAATAGCTGACAACTGAGGGAGACTTAAAGACTCAAATACAGACAAATGCAGCTGCAAAAATGACTGTTAAGTGTGTCAGATAATTGGATCAGTTACCAGTAGTATTGACTGAATTATAAGCCATAGCACACACACACACACACACTCATACACCCACACACCCACACTGAACACAGCTGGTGCTTGCAGGCCTTTTAGTTGGATGTTAGTCATCAGAGACAGACTCATTTGATTGATTATATTGATGACTCAGGGAGCGTCAGTGTGTGTGTAAATATGCTTAATGCATGCATGGTGAGTTTCTATGGACTTATTTTGTGTGTGTGACAGTTTATGTGTGTTTAAGTGGCCTGTGTGGCTGATCCATTAGGACTAACAGCAGTGTTTTACTATGAAGTAATGAGTGTCATCAAACTTCTTTACACAATGTATTTGCAGTTGTACTCTAAGCTAATCAAAATCTGAAGCAAATATTGCTTGTGTCCACACTAAATACTCTAATTGAAATGCTTCTAAAGCCACTAATCACCCTGAGATTTAAAGGACAAGTTTAGGTTCCCATGATGAGCTACAGTGGATGCTGCCGTCATGGAATTTGCGGAATAAACATCGACAAATGTGAGCATAATTTGTGCTCACATCTAAAAATATGTGAATTTTTTCAATCTTCACAACTTAAATGGATGCCCCTGCTGTGGGATGAAAAACAGACAGGAAACTGAAGCGTTTGCAGGAGTGATGTATCTGTCAAAAGGTAAAAGATCAACCTCAAATGCATGTTACACTTATCTGAACAATTTTAAGTCTCAAATGTGCTCTTTATGGCCTTTCCTGTCTTGTATATTTGATCCTCTGGCAAACAGCACATCCACATGGAGTCATCAAAGTCTTCAAAATCATGTTAGAGATACCTTACATGAATGTTTGTGGTGCTGAGCTTCAGTTGCTGTGTGATAGAATTATCAAGGGCAGAAGAGTTTTACATCCACTTGAACAGCGCTGGGCCAGAAAGGAGCAGTTTGGTGTTAAAGAGTCATATTGAATGAAGTGGAGCACATCACTTCCTTCCATTCCCATCCACTCTCGTATTTTTTTGCATCCGTCTCTCCATTTCTCTTTCCATCACTGTAGCTGAGAGAGGGGCTGATGACCCTGCAGCAGTCTGTGTGTGTTACTGCGTGTGTGTCAAGGGTAATGGCTAAATTGGCTATACAACAAACTCCCTCTGACACAACAGGGAGCATGCTTATAGCACTGCCACGCAAAGTACATGTGGGTTACAAGCACTTCAGAGCAGTAATGGCAGATCTTATACACTTTATTGCGCTGCTGTGCCTTCCCTTTCTCTAAGCCGCCCTACTCAAGCTTCACTTGCCGCACTGTAAAGTATACTACAGACAACCAAATATACTAAATATATCTATTAGCTGTCACAGAGGCACAACATTTGCATCAAATCACATACTTTGCTCCAACACTCACAAAAAAACTTGCATGCCAGCTGCAGCAGTGTCAATCCAGGATATATGCAGGATTGGGGAACTGTGTAATAGCCGCCCCGGCACATGTCAGATAGAGAGTGATTTGAGCTCAGGCTTGCTTTAAGAGTCCCCAAAAGTAAAAAATTCTGTGGCAGAAAATTCATCTGTACTTGCATTCCTCATGGCACTTTTACTGTTTCACTCTTTATTCAAAATAACAGAAATTCAGTCATGTTTAATATGAAAAATGGCAGGCATTAGAAGTGTTGGGAATCAACAGGTTTGGGGGAATGGTTATACTATTACATTTGCCAGAACTTTTTGCCTGACTGCACAGTTTACAATTACCTGAATTTACTAATGAGCTTTTAAAATTCCATGAATTTTATACTGATGTCGCAGCCACATTCACCTAAAGAGAGCATACCACTGGAGCACCATTTGAGAAGTAATGGTATATCTTACAGATCCAGCTTTGCTATTTACTCTTAAGATCAATAGTTACTCCTCATTATACCAGGCCCAGCATTCGCAAAGAACTGACAATCACTTCAGCTGAGCCCATCCAGGCATCTTTCCCTCCATATCTCCTTTTGTGTCTCTGTCCACTCTTTTTCTGGTTGAAGCTCAGGCCGCCGCCCTCCACCAAACTCTCAGCTAATACAAAAATGGACAAAGAGGTGGAGCATGGGTGGAACAGAGTCGGGCTAAATGAAGCCTGGTTGCTGAAAGCTAGTGGCTAGCTGTTGCTAGCAGCCCATATGGATAATTTTAAACCTTAACATAATTTCAATGAGTGACTTATATAGAAATTCACACCCAGAGAGTTATCATGAATATAGAGACCAAAAACCTTTTTTGTACCAGGCTGTAAACATGTTTATTTCTGTTGTAAAGTTGGGTGTTTTAAGATGGGGGTTTATGGGGTTTGACTCATTTTGGAGCCTGCCTCAAGTGGCCATTCAAGGAACTGCAGTTTTTGGCACTTTTGCGCTGGCTTCATTTTTCAGCCCCGGAGGTTGCTGCTTGGGTTGAAGGAGGCAAGGACTCGACTGGAGCTGATCGGCTGGATGGCCAAATCTTATTTCATGCTTGTTACACACACACAGAGACACGTGCGCACAAACACACACAGAGTCATCCTTTCAAAAGTTGCAACAGGCTAATTGGGCTTAGGCTGGGGGGAGCCTGCGGCAGGAGGAGAGGAGAAGGGAGAGGGCGAGGAGGTGAGGAGCAAGAAGAGGCTGTCATTATGAACACAGAGGACGATGGAGATAAAGGTTAGTGTTATCGAATCCTGATGCCCCACTACATCCTTCCCTGCCTGATGAGAGAGACAGAGATGGTACTGATACATAAACGAGCGAGAGAGACAGAGAGGGTGGAAGGAGCCGAATGGGAAATAAGGAGAGAAGGGAGGAGAGATGATGCAAGACAATATGTGTGTAATATATTTGTGCTTATGTGAGTATGCCATGGGTTAAGTGTGTTTGTGTGTGTCAGTGTCTCATAACCAAGGTCAGGTTGCCTGTAGGCAGTTCATCCCAGTTGGCCCTGCTAAACACAGTTGCACAAGGCTCTCTCTCTCCTTTCCCGTTTCCTCCTCTGCCAACTTCACTGCTCTTCTCACTCTGTCCTTTCTTCCTGTTGAGCCCCCACCTCACATTTAAATCTCATTTTGTTTTGTTTTCTTTCTCTTTGTCCCTTCTCACTCTTTCTTTCCACTGCAGAAGAAAAAACCTCTCTGAAAACGGTAATCTCCCAATAACAACAAATCTGGTTTGTGACAAAAAACCTTCTCTGCCTCCGAGATTTATTTCTCTCTCCCCTCCCACCTCACCAAGACCTTTCTACTTCAGGTTTCTGGCTCCATCTCCGTGCTTCTCCGTCCATCTCTATCTTCGTTCTCTCACATGCCTCCATAACCAGGTCAAAGGCAGAGAGGCTCCCCATTATCAGACAAAGCTTTGCTTCTTCCTCACAAATACTTCAAATTCACTAAGCTTCATGCTGCATTCACTGGGAGCGTGAAAAAGGAGGGAAAAAACACCTGGGGCTTTCACTTCAAAAATCTTTGCCACTTAAGAATTTAAAAGCAAACCTAAGAAAACTTTTTTAACAGATCCATGGCTGACTGCATGACTATTGTTGTTTTTTTTTTTTTTTATCATCAGCGGATTTGTTGTGGTGTACCACTTAACAATTTCAAAGTGACATAGCCTCCAGCGTGGCCTGCAAATAAATCCTATATTAACGTAAACAGAGGACTAAGATATTTTATTTTCCAATCTGTCATGAAGTCATTAGTAATATCCTTTATACAATCATGTGTTCATAAAGAGGTGAACCTCCCTCCATCCTTGCTTGTGAATGACTGAGCCTTTCCAGGATGCCCCTTTCATACCCAATCATGATACTATCACCAGTTACCAGTCAACCTGTTTACCTGTGGAATGTTCCAAACTGGTGTTTATGAGTACTATGTTGTATCGGGAAACTCATGTGCTAACTATGGTGCATCACACTTTGCAAGGGTGATGCAGCTAACACCTTACAAAAGTAACATGTTAGGGTGATATGTTACTTTTTTGCAATAGCAAAGCAAATGGTTAAAATTGTACAAAAATGACATACACCACCATGTTCTGAACACACACATTACAAACACTCATGTTACACAGTAACATTTGCAATTCGGAATATAAGACAGCAAACTCAATAAACTACTCAGTCCAGCACAGCATGATGGGAAATGTGGGCTGTTGCTATAGCTTCAGCTTTCAGCAAACTTGGTGCAAAAGAGGTGAGTGTGTGTGTGTGTGTGCATGCGTGCATGTGTGTGTGTGTGTGTGGCTCACTCGATCCAAAGAGCAGCACATTCTGCTCCACCTAGATTGCAAAATGTACATAAGCATATTTATTCAGTGCCTTTTTATAGGGCATCAACCTCTTTTTAATGTGTGTATTGTTGAAAAAAATAGACTTGAACACTTCAGGTCGCGGTTATGCCACTGAGACACAGCTGAAACAAAAGATCCAGTGTAGGCAGAGCTGTAAAGGTTCAAACAAGGTTTATTAGTTACATGGTACAAGCAGGAAAAAGGCATCTGATGAAGCTTATCAGCCAAATTCCTGTGTTGTAGAGGCTATAGCAGTGACAGATTTATTATTACAGACCATAACATAACACTAATATATATATATTAGCTGTATTCTGTGCCTATTTTGGTGAGAGTAACACAAAAATAGTGTAATCAGTAATGCATTACTCTGCAGAGAGAGTAATATTGCGAAGTAACTTGTTACTTTCAAGTGAAAGTAGCTGGTACTATGTCAAGTATTACATTTTGAAAGTCTGTCACCAACACTGGCAATAAGGGACAGTATGCACTTGTCAATAATGCCAAGTGGCAATAATGCCATGGAGTGGTAGCAGTAAATGGAAGGCGAGCATATTGTGGTTTTTGTGCAAAACACAGAGGAGGGAGACTGAATTGTTTATATTTAGAATTGATCCTACTCCTCTGAAAATCAATACTTTGCAAAAAGACACAGTTACTGCAGTATCAGTTCTTCTGTTATCAAGGCACCCATCATTACTGCTTGAGTTTCAGTCTGAAAATGGAAAACATTTGCAAACGCTCACAAACACACAAATACTCACACACACACACACACACACACACACACACACACACACACACACACACGCACACACGCACACACACACGCACACACACACACCCTCTGCTGAGTGTGAAAGACAAAGGAGGCAGGCTTTATTGTCTGAATAATTACTTTACATGACACACTCACTGTGGAAGCAACCACAACACACACAGGAAAACACAACACACTCTGGAACCATCTAAACACACACCCGTAGAGCGGATTACACGTCGCTCCCTGGTCGATACCAAACACCGTCATGCTGCTTTTGCCACCAGGAAACAACACGCCAGAGCACGGATCGTTGTGTGCGCGTAGAATGTTTTATCCTCATACTTTCCACTTGGGATGTTCCTACATTCACCTCATGTTCGAGTGCAGCTTTGACACACAGGCAGCACACATTCACAGGCGTATCTAACACACTTATCTAGGAGACTAAGATCCCCAGTAATGCAGCCTTGCGGCGTGCAGGCGACTCTGTCTCGGTTGGTGGAATGTTGTCGTGATGGTGCCTGAAATAAAACACAATTTCCTTTTGTTCTGTGATAAGTATCTCGTGCGCACGTGTTTGGCTGGATTGCTTTGTCAGGTGGGCAAAAAAATCAGTGTGAGCAGGAAAGTCTCGTTGGTGTGAACTGTTTTAAAAAAAATCATTAAAATGCTTGGATGTCACCAGTTGAACTACTGTGCATTGCCCTCTTCAGGTCGGGAGCTAGTTCCTGCCGTAAGTGAAGGAGTTGAAGAATCTCAGGAAGACTGCAGCCAATCAGATGTCTATGAACTGAAAGGAATGGTTGTGTTTGGACCACACACATCATTCCAGCTTGGCACTGTTGGCTCTCAAATCAGACAGGATGAAGATGACAAAAAGGTGAATTTGTGCACAGGTTTTCTCAAAGAACAGGAGCAGCATCCCATCAAGACATCTGCCTGTGGAGGTGTTAAGGGCACATCCAACTGGGAGGAGACCCCAGGGAATACCCAGAACACACTGGAGGGATTACATTTCCCACCTGGCCTGGAAACACCTTAAGATCCCCCAGGATTAGCTGGGGGACATGGCTGACTTTGCCTCTTTCACTGCCGTCTCAACCAAGACTCCAATATAACAGAAGAGAAAGGAATGGATGGATACCTCCAACAGACTATTATTTACTATTCTTTAGGATTTTTCCCTTGCTGCATGTCATCCCCTCTCTCTCCCCTGCCTGTCCTCTCTCGCCTCTCCTCAGCTGTCGCTATCACAAAGAAATAAAACAGAAATGCCCCAAAAAGACATCTTAAAAAAAAAACAGAGAGATGAACTGGTCTCATCCATCTGGCCAGTAAGTAGAAGGTTGCTAGTCTGATCCCTCTGTTACTGTCGCTCTCGCCGTTCACTGCTGACCGACTGCAGAGTGACTGGTGCTGTATCTGCCAGCTGAAGAGCCCTTGAGCAAGACAAGCTGCTCCAAGGCCACAGCGCAGTGTGCTCATTAAGACATGCAAATGCATTGGAAGACGAGTGTGTCTCAAGGGAAGGGGTTCTTATTTAATCAAAACCACCAAGCAGATGAACCACCAAAATAAACTAATAAATGAAGTAAAATTAAAAACCGGCTGGCATGAAAACCTCCCTGGCTCAGCGATGAGAAGCACTGATCTACGGAAATCCATGTGAAAAGGCAAATTCCAGTAACCTTGTTTAAAATGCCAACTAAAGTAGCCTCAGATCTTAATCTTAGCTGCATGTGTTGGGCATGGATTGTGTTGTAACGGTCTTATTCATCTCTTGGTTGATCCTTTTATATCCTCACCAGTCGGACTGGCGCTCTCTCCGCAATACCGAGGCTATCACACGGAATATCTTCTGGTCGATCAGGGCTCATTATCCTATCTAATAAATTCATTATCACAAAGCCGGGACTCCATGTGACCAGAGGCAGATGCTCACAAACAATATTTCATCACAAATCACACCCATTTGCTGGGCAAAATCTTTATTAGCGTGTTACTGTCTGTATTTACATCATGAGATGGGGTGGTCACATTTCATTATCGGGGACCCGGCTCTGCTGGGCAGAGGGACAGATGCTGCCAACACAGAGACAGCTTTGCAGCGCTAGCCTCCGCTTTCTGCCACGGACATATGTGGGTTGCCGGGGGGTTGTGGCTGTCACAGACTGTAGGTCTTCTCAGAGCTAGCTGATGCGAGCGGATGGGGTCGATGTGATTGGTTGATAAGAACAGGGCTCTGCTTCGTGCGTGTGTGGGAGAGAGACAGAGGGAGAGAGAGAGAGAGAGAAAGAGAGAGAGAGAAAGGAAGACGAGCAGAGCGGTTGGTTGAGGGCCGGTCTGCTTTTTTTTTTTTTTTTTTTTTTGCTGCATCGTCAACATCTGTAAATAGATGGTGGTACCCAACATAAACCACGCATTCACTGTCTCACACAACATGCATGCGCGCACACACACACACACACACACACACACACACACACACACACACACACACACACACACACACACACACACAAAGCACATTAACACGGACTCAAAGCAGCCATAAGAGGCGTGAGAAAAGAAAGGAAGATGAAAGGAGAAATAAGGGAGGCGGCGTGATTGCGGAAAGCAGAATAAGAGAGGATGGAAGAGAGAGAAAGGAGATGGGAGGTGCGGCGAGGGAGGCAGAGGAGGAAGGACGGGATGACGGGGAAAGGAGAGAGAAGGGGGAGAAAGAAGGCAAGGAGGGAAGGAAGAGAGGTTAGCTGGATAAGTGGGGCAGTGCTGCAGCGTGACACATCAGCATTCTGAGCACAGCGGCAGAGAGTAGCGCAACGAGCGCAGTGGCACCCACAATCTCTCTCTCTCACACACACACACAGGCATGTACAAAACACACAGACACACACACAAGCTTCAAACATGTACAGCACCGGCAGGGTGAGCGCACATGGAACGCGTTATCTCGTAAAACACACACGGAAAGAAGCTCCAAGTGCTCCGATAAAAAGTACAAATCGCTGGGTCTCATAATCTGCTCTAACACACGGGCAGACAGGCAAATACAGCAATAAACACAGACAACACGCAGATGACAGCTGATACCCATTTGAAAGTGCCGTAGCAGGAGCACTGCGGTGCCACAGATCCTGGGTGCTCCCTGAAATCTAGCAGCATCTCAGAACACAGCGAGGGGACGCTGACATGACGAAAGCAGCCTCTTGTTGCTCTCTGGAGCTTCTTCCACTCGATGAAATGCGCTGTTCAGGATTCATTATCTGCACCCTTGATTGGCATGGACTGACTGGCTGATTGAATAAACGTTTGATTGGTCCGAATCAAAATGCTCATACGGGCCAGATAAGCATAGACATGACACGCGTAGAAGTGGGCTGCGGTGGGAGATTCTGGCAGGAATTAAGAGAGTTTAAATAAAAGAATAGCATAAAAACATGTCACGGGAAAGGAAAGGTTATTACAAATAAGAAGAAAGAACTTGGTGCACAGTTAGTCCCTTTCCCCATATGCTGTGATTTTGTTTAATAATGTGATTAAATGTAACATTTCAGTGGTAATTACATCACCTAAAACACATTTGTGGGAATAACAGAAAGTGTCTAAAGAATTTGAGTTGCTTAAGCTGACCTGCCATAACAAAATACCGAGCACTCAAGGTAGCATTCAGCAAGCTTTCAGGTGCTTATACTGAGTAAATGAACAGATGAAACAGCAGGTGTTCTGCTTTGTGGAACTCATGGAGAACACTTATGAGACATATATAAAAAGTTAGAATGGCTAGAATCTACCCACTGCTGCCAAAGACCCTTGTTTACGCTGGTTACTGGTTACTGATCTGGTTAGTGGTATTGCATTAGCTCTAAAGAGGCTGTTCTTGGTCTATGCTGCAGAAGCTAACCAGCAGTGCTTTAGCTGCTGTCAGTAGAGACTGAGGTTAAAGCGTCTAACTTCAGTCCCAGTTACCGTGGGGAAATGCAATACACACCAATGCACCCTTCACCCTCGGAGAAACTGACATAAATACAGTAAAAGCAAGTATGAAAGATCTTATCGACACATAAAAAGTCAACAAAAATTCAGATCAAACCTTGAAAAGAGGGCACAATTGAATCCCCCTATGCGAGCAAATCCGCCGTGAACGGCCAGAGGTAAAATGGTTCAACAAGCAAAAAAATGAAACTTGTAATTCAGGTGAGTGGATCCAGGTCAGTTCAGGTAGTAACCGCATCTGAGAGCCAGACAGATGTCGTAAAGGTCAATACGCATTCACTTCAGAGCTCCATTTACAGACGACATCTCAGACCCGCTCAGAAAGAGCCAAGTTTCAAAGATGTGGATTAAGTTAAACGATCTGGGGAATCAAAGAGCAGGTTGCCTATGATTTGACTCAAAATACTGAATGATTGGTCAGAGCTAATGCCCATGCTGCACTTTAAGGAAAATGTTTGGCAGACAGCATCGTCTACCTTTAATTCACTTTCAGTCACTTAAAGGAGACCATGCAAACCTCAAATATTGGCTACCAGCTTTTAGCATGAGTGAGCTTTTCATAGCCTTTGTTATATATAATAATTAGGAAAGAACATTCTATCATTAACAGATAAATGTCATTCTTAATTTCTGTTTGGGTAGATAGAACACCCACAATAAGGTCTGAAACTGCAGTAGTACTTGAGTGATAAAATGAGTGAAAATGATGAGGGTAAAGGGTACAGATTTGCGAGGTGTGAAAGATTAGATTTGAAATGGTGTTTTAATCTGAAAAAAAAAATGCACCTCTTCTATTTTGGGGATATTTGCCTGCCTTTTCATAAAGATGTGACTTATCACCTAATCTCTTTTCTCAGCTGCAAGGATAAGCGTCCTGGTAGTAGCACACCCATCTGTTTCTGTGCACCATTCTTACAACAAATGAAATATATCACATTTCACACGAATACATGTGTGTGCTTTCTATTTGCACTGTTAGCAGACATATTGAGATGAAAGCAGGGTGCAGCTGAGAGGTGTGAAGTATAAATATGACAATAAACCACTCCGTGCATCAGCAGTGTGCTGCATGTACCACAGTGAACTGTACAGCACTGTATATGTGAGTAATAGAGAGCCTCTAGTGGTCAGCAGAGGTAACTACACTCCTCACCATGCACAGTATTTAAATACAGCATACATTGATTAAGTAGTTTGATATGAATCTTTGATGGGTTAATTGATTGCGCTGCAAACACCTCTCCTGTTGCTAGATGTGATCCTAATATTAAAGCAGACAGGCAGGTGTATGAGTGTGTGAGAGCTCAGCACCTGTCCTGCTGAATTGTCCTGCAGTGACTCCCAACCAACTGCAGGACTGCAGCACTGCCTATGACCTATGACCTCTGACCACTGAGTGGAGGGAAGATATAAGTAAGGATGAATCTCATTTCAGGATCAATATATCGATCCCGAAATGAGAGTGTCAAGTATTGACACTCGCACTTAATCAGAAAATCAGAAAACAATAGACTATATAATTTGGAGCAATAGACTCTGATTTTCAGTCTGTTTTAAAATAACACATATTTCAATGGTGTAAATTGGACAATGTGCCAATACGCAGTAATGTGATACATCACAGTTCAATATAATTGCTTGTGGAAAGGACCAAAATTCCTCTGTAAGCCAAATCCAGGGGCAAAAAATGTCCAGAATAGGTTCATTCCTTGACATCAGTGCATACAGGGGAACTGCTACAGATCGGGTCATGTTTGTGTTCAGAGAGGTGGTTGGACAACGAAATGAATCTATGACTATGACCTAGAAAAAGAAGCTTGTAAGGAAAGCGTTAGCAATATTTGGCACTCTCTGTTCTGGCCTTGGTCACAGAGGAGCCTGCATGACTTACATGAGCTCAGGCATTTGTCCATGTATGCGGCTGGAATCCTCTGACTCTCCGTCTTGGTTTGTACCCGGCACCACATCCTGCAATTTGTCCACTACCTAATTACAAAATTTCAGGGAGAGGTCCAGTGCATGTTTTTATCCCCACAAATGGCACGCTTCAGGTACAGTTTCACACATTCACACAGGGTGGCTGCCCAGCCAGTCTCCCAGCAGAAACTCGACAGCCATTGCAGAGGTAATGGGACAGTGACAGACACTAACGTTCCCTGTGCAGATTTTCCCAGTCAATCCATGGTGTCCACCTGGCGACCTTCCCAGTACAAGGCCATTTTTGTCCACTTTGGTACCACTGCTACCCATGGAAAGAGGTTTCTTTCAATAACAATAAGTTTGGAGGATATGTAGAGGCTTCATTCTAGGTGCTCTTCCATCTACAGAAAAAGGGAAGAATGCCCAAAGAGGGCTGTATAAAGAAGAAGGCTGAGAGAGTGTAAATCTACTTTATCCTGCAGTATTAAAGGTACACTGTGTGTGTGTGTGTGTGTGTGTGTGTGTGTGTGTGTGTGTGTGTGTGTGTGTGTGTGTGTGGAGAGAGAGAGAGAGAGAGATGACCTAGTTAGTTGTGTTCTCAGTCTCTTTAGAACTGTAACACCCACAGCACTTCTGCCTCAATTTAGACTTCATGAACAATAACAAACACACACACACACACACACACACACACACACACACACACACACACACACACACACACACAACTCTCTCTCTCCCTCTCTCTCACACACACGCAAACACAACTATATGCATGCATATAATTATTTGACACCTGAAAATGCAGAGGAGATATGGAAAGCATTAAGCCGCAGACTATGCATGTATGCAAATGCAGTACATGACATACACATGGCACAGTCCTCTGGTAAAACACCTGAGTCTTCAAAGGGGGTGATACAGAAGACACACTTGTCAAGCTGACTGCCATGAGGGCTATGAATGACCAAACATGAGCTCAAATGGAAGAGGACAGCTTCATCCTGCTGCTGTGACACTTGAAACTACTGCCGATGCCTGAAACATGGCAGGAATGTCAAGGTGAAGTATTTTCCAAGGAGGTGTGAAATTGACATTGCACACTTGTGTGGGGTATGTTTTGGTCTTTGTCTGAATATGGTTTCGGACAGCTGGGTATGGGCTCTATCCACCGGATAGTTGGCACAGACGGGCACAGACAAAGGGAGCTTTGCCCTCCATCAAACTGCAGTGTAGGAAATGAAGCAGAAAAAGAATTTTTTTTCTCTGAATGCCGGCCGCACTACAGCATCACTCACCTGAGGAAATGAAGATAGAAAAATACACCCACCGACTTTAATTATCAACATTTCTTGACTGGATGACATTTGTTAACAGAGGCAGTTGCAGAATTAGTACATGCTGGGGGGCCCTCACCCACTTTCTGACAGGAGATGATGTGATATGTTGCACAAGCTTGATCACTAGACTTGAAAACTAAGTAAGCAGTGTCAGCTTGATGACAGACGAGCATGTTCGATGACTGTGATGCAACCCAGAATACTTCTAGCAGTCATAGCCATTTTGATTAGTGAACCTGACATGTTTCTTCATGTTGTTTTATTGCGTGATCTATGGCTCTTTCACTCTATCAAGCTTGCATTTTCATTGTTTTGTGCATTTTTTTTTTTTTTTTTTTGCTTTCAGTCTTTTTTTGTGTAGGGCAGTTGAGCATTTTTTACATTCATTTCATTTCTGCTCTTACTGGCAGATGGATGAGGTTTTGCGACACTTGATGCCAAATCATATGAAATTCTTAGAAATTTTTCAGGTCTACACACTCTAACTGGAAATCTGAATTTTGCTGAAGCCTTACACCCTGGTGTTGCAGCAATGCAGCTCAACAAAGGCATTTCTTGTAAGACTATTTGACCCCATTCTGCCAGACACTTGACACATTATTTCTGTGTGTATTTCAAGACAAACAATATGAAGGAATGTCTGGATATTGGGATGATTCACATCAGACCATATTGTGGGAAGAGAGGAAAAAAACATGATCAAACCATCAACAAAATTATTCCTGTTGACTCCCCTGGCATGTTGTATAACGAGAGCATAATTAATGAAGACTTACGCTGAGACCTACATTTTCCTCCTCTTTAGTGATTCTCACCATCGTAGCATCCCCTTCCTCACTTATCTCACTTTGCTTTTTCCTGCTATCATCCCCCAACTGTCCCTTCTTCCCCATTATCCAGCCCCCAAGAGGGAGAGGCAGATGGCAGGTCAGGTAAAATAAGGTGAGGAGAGGACCAGGGAGTGGGGGAGGGAGGATAGGGACCAGATAAGGAAAGGGGGTCACACATGTTGTAGAGAGACTGATTGATGGAGAAGGTGCAATGAACGAAAAAAAAGGGAGCGAGAAAGAGGAGATGATCAAATGATGGGGGTAAGATGATGGCGGGTAGCTGGAAGGAGCAGCAGGGAGGAGGGGGGAGGGGACGTCGGTGCAGTAGAGGAGCTACATATGGAGCTATGAACTAAGAACTGGGGTGTGAACCTACTGTTTGATATGTTTCATCAAGGGAACCATATGCACATGCTCTGTGTGAGTATAAAGACACGCTTAATCTCAGAGCAGGCATTGTAAGAGTCACACATACATCCAAGCACATGTGAACGCATCATCTACACATACACACACACGGGCTGGACCTATTCATGCATGTGCACATGAGCATCACCCTACTTACTCATTCATTGGCATGTGAATGTCATGCCTTCCCATGCAAATGCTCGGATACACACGCCCTCACGCACACTCTTGACACTTAGATCAAAGCCAATGATTTTCAGACAAGACTTAACATGATCATTTATGGCATGAACGCACCTACACGCACAAGTGCAAAGTAGTGCAAATCCCTGCTTTCTGTCCGTATCACTTTTCAGTTGTTCATTGTTCATTAGTTTTTAGTATCAATCTACATCCTGTGGAATCTTCTTGCTGCAGTCAATATAAATTTTTCTTCTTGTATTTAAATAAAATGTAATTTTATTATTCTTTCCTCCTCCTCTTTTTCTTTACATTGTATTTAAGTAGCTCACAGAAAAAAGAGCTCTTAAAATTAAATTTCAGGTCGAAAATGGAATTCAGAGAACCAGGAACTATGAGGAGAAACCACGTACTAATTATAAAGACACAATGAAGCACGGGCCCTCTCCAGCTGTCATGCACTGTATTATTCGGCTCAGAAGATGGCAGTCACTTCTGGATGATTACACCAAGGTTGAGACAAGCTCTAAGAATGTCAGAAACTCAATGCGCTGACACGGATGAACAATGTAAGAATGTGCTACTTAGCGTAAATTAACAGGTTTCTTCTTTTTCTGTTCCGGATGATGTTTGAATAAATTATACAGCACTGGTGGAGAACTACGGGCCCAGAGCTGAACAAATAATCACACCTTATTTCTGTTGGCTAATTAAATCTGTTTGTGAAGTGTAACGCAGCAGTTTTGATCCTATGTCTTGACCCAAAGCTTGCGTGTGTGCTATTTTCCACTTTTGTGATATCTGAGCTAAGACCATGCTGATAAAGCCTCTTTTCTCCATTCTTGAGTAGCATATTTCTTCCATGTGATAAGAGCGTTGCCTCGCCTCTCTCGTATTGGTTCACAGGGTCAGCCGGGGACTGCCAGCCTGGCTGGTTTGTCAATACAGAACACCTATCGATTACACTCCCATCGATTTCCATGTCATTGGGAATAGCACATCCAGGTTGTTCAGTGATGTGCCTGACAATACAACAAGACTTGAACATCTGTCATTCACAAATTCGTTACACGACTTGTTCTGCCTGAACTGCCATAATCTCCTAAACAAATCATCACTGGTTGGCTGCATGCAAATGCCCGGTGTTACATGTGCAGAGAAATGTGTGTGCAGGTACACATGTTGACATAGAAAATGACTGATGCAGGGAGACGATACGACAGAAGAGACAAAAATGTCTAACCACCCTGCTCACAAATCACATTGAATCCTCAAAACCTCATTTTACCCAAATATCAATATTACACCATCTATAATCCACTCAACAATCACTCAGTGAGTAAAGCTCTGACCTCGAGAGGCAGCCTCTGTTTGTGTGTGTGTGTTGCTATTAAGAGGCTGTGGCTATAAACAGTCTTTGTTGGTTGTTGTGAGTCATGAAAGTCCCAAAACTTAATCAAAGACTCCAACTTTAATTCCACTAGAATAATAAAAATCCCATTTCTGCAGTACCTACGATGTCAAAGAGAACAACAGGAGAAAATCAAATCTTCTGACTTACAAATCAATTCAAAAAACGCAAAGATGAAGTACCCAGGTCGTACCATGGTAAGCTTTTCCTGCTACCTTCTCCCTGCTTTACAGTACAGTACCATTACTGTCCACCTAGTAATACATTAAGTAATGCTGCGGCCAGCCAGGAGTTAAAAGCTCATTTGGTGAAAGAGACAAAAAGTCGAGCGAGCCAACGCAGAAATCGATGGAGCTAATGTGATTTAATAAGGCACTCTCTTTACTCCTGCGATGCTGGTGAGCCTTGATAGATATCTTATGCTGCTGCTTCGGCAATTTCATTTGGAACACATTCAGAGTCTTGCAGAGGCTTTAACGACAGCGGGAGGGTGTGAGGGAGAGAGAGATCAAGAGACACTCAGGAACGACAGAGAGAGCGAGGAAGAGAGTGACAGGCGGCTGCTGGTAGGTAAAATGAGAAGTGGCGAAAAAAAGGTGTACATGATGGCTGCGTAAGCTAATAATAAGGTATATGAAATTCATTGGGATGACAGACGGCAGGGAATGATGAAGACATGACACATTCCTTGTTACAGCTAAGCCACTTTCCTGGCATGAAAATAGAGACTAATATGTTTGTAACATGGAAGCAGCGATTAGTTCTTGCTATTCAATGGCTGATTCAGAGTTAAACAGAAGGATTCATTAAGAAAACACTTAGTGTGCAGATTCTGTAAGACCCAGGAACCAATCCATTGATACTGACTACCTAATGTAGCATCCAGCAGGCTAATCTCAAACAATCTTTCTAATCAAATATGTTGAGTTATTCACAACTAAGGTACTTGTTAAGTATTTATTAATGAGCCGTTAGCTAGTGAGACTTTCTCGAGTCTTCTGTGGTTGCCAGGCAACCTCACGGTGACAACAAGACTCCAGGCAGTCATTGCACCTGGTGAATAAATATTAAGATAATCCCCTGCAAAGCCACAATTGGTCATTCTATACTTCATTTATTTGATGGATTAAACAAACAAGATATAATGTGTTAATTAGTGAGCTTTAAAAGTGCTGGTAGGAGGACTTTGTCACCTTTGGACAGAGCCAGGCTAGCTGTTTTCCCCGTTTCCACTCTTAATGCGATTCTAAGATAAGCTTACCAGGTGCTGGCTGTATGCTCATGTGAAATGATTATGTTCTTAAAGCATCTGTGACATTGTTCAAATGTTAGGTTTTTGGGGGGGAAAAAATAAGTAAAACAATTAAAAACTCTTCCCACAGTGGATTTAAGTACACTATGAGACCAAAGTCAATATAAAAATTAAAATGGGGATATGCACAGGAGCCAAAATAATCTACAAATTCTGCCAGCCCGCAACAAACACACAGAGCTCCACGCACAGAAACGAGAGACTCCGTGGGGTAATTAACTTACAATAAAGATAAACGAGGGATGCAGGTGGCAGGGGAGCAAGAGAGAGAGAGAGAGAGTGGATGGAAGGATTGATGTACTGAGAGACTGTTAAACTGTCATGCGTTTTACACAGGGTAATGAAATCTCCCCATTGTCCCATTTTGTGAGGGGAAATAGAAAGCAGTGCAGTTCCATTCATGCGTGCGTGTGTGCATGCGCGTGCATGCATGTGTGCATGTATGTACATGCATTAGAGCACATGTGTCTTCATCTCGGTGTGTGGGCGTGTGCATGCCTGTCTCTGCGTGTTGGTGTCAGACAGGGAGACGGTGTGTGTGCATGTGTAACGCATGTGCCAATGAATGGAAATGTACTGAGTATAAGTGCTTGTGTGCGTGCGTGTGGAGTTTCTGTATGTGTGTGTGTGTGCATGTTCGGATAGCAATGTCTGCAGTGAATTATTCAACAGTAGAGATATTGCAATAATGGCAGAGTCAGCAGAAAAACTGCAGGGCCTCTGTCTGCCAAAAGCTGTGTGTGTGTGTGTGTGTGTGTGTGTGTGTGTGTGTGTGTGTGTGTGTGTGTGGGGACAGATACAGGAGAGTTGGGGTACCAACAGGCCGGAGGAATAAATGATGGGGGAGGGAAAGGTAGAGGTATGAAAAATGACAAACAAGTGCTCGATGGGAAGAGGCCACAAGTAAATGGTCCATAACAAAAACAGTGTTTGTATGACCTCAATAGTCCTCATATTCAATATATTCATCATTTCCATGTAACTTAAAGCTGTGCTACTCCTCAGAGAAGGACGACAAACATATAGAGTTTGATCTCCACAACACTGAGACTTAATGTGGAGAAAAAACAACTGGAAACCTGCATATATGTGTGCGCACGTGTGTGTGTGTGTGTGTGTGTGTGTGTGTGTGTGTGTGTGTGTGTGTGTGTGTGTGTGTGTGTGTGTGCGCACATCTACTGAATTTTATGTTGAGGTGAATTTTTATGCTGCTCAGTAGTTCACTAACTTGCAAAAATGTGTGTTAGGAACAGCTGCAATGCAATAAATGTGCAAGACAAGTTGTAAAATGCATCTGAAATGTGAGGTCATTTGGCATCTCCTTAATTCCTCATCAATATTCCTCATTAAGACACCTCAAAAATGTCATGATCAGCATCTATCTTCACCGGCACCGACACAGAAAAAGCAGCACATCTTTCAGAAAAACTGGGGAAAGAACTGCACAGACACATTGTCACAAGTACAAAATACCAACAAGACAATAATATGTCAAACACCAATGTCCACTGCATTCCTGTCTTTGCAGTTTGGTGGTTTAAAAAAAATGGGTGCAGAAACACTGCAGCTGCAGTAGCTCTGCAGGCAGGTAGGGCAATGTGGAAATTCTGCAATGGCTGTGTGTGTTTGTGTGTGTCGATGGGAGTGCAGAGGAAAACTAAGAAATTAGGGCAGAGAGAGAGAGAGAGAGAGAGAGACAGCAGAAATAAAAATAAAGTGGAAAAAATAGAAGGTAAACAGAGATATAAACATACTGACAACGAGGAGGAGAGTAGGACTGACAATGCAAGTCAAAGAGAAAATAGATCCAGAGACAGTGGGAGAGAGAGAGAGAGTGAGAGACAAATGAAGCTGAAAATATGTATCAAGCTGTTCCAAAGTCAGACAGAAGGGACATTAACAATTAAAACCAAGAGAGGCATAACAGGTACTGTGTAATACACTAATCAATTAGATATCATTATTGAACATTTCTTAATTTATTGCCTCTGGTTTGTTGCGTGGCGAGAGGGACTTTTGTGTTTCGTGCCAGTGAAGCACTTTTACTTTGAGGTGGAAAGAAGACAAGGAGAGGGACACAGACCAACAGACAGGCAGAGGTGTGTCTCCAGCTGTGGTTTTAATGGTGTGTGTGAGTGGAGCAGATGGAGTCGTTAGCTCCCTGGGCCATCAGCCCAGTCTGTCTCTCAACCATACATCATCACTGACGTACACCCAAACTCACCTCAGAATCACATCTCCAATTACCTCGCTTACCTTACCTTTACTTAACCTGCTCTGCTTGCTGATGTGACCATATTGACACAATTTTACTTTTCCTAATGTTACCATCCATAGACATACTTTATCAGACCTTGTGATCAGTGTACTTAATGACTTATGGTAAAAAATGCACTTGACCATTGAAGCAAAAGGTCCAGTGTGCAGGATTTCGGGTGATCTAACAGCTCATTTTATTTTATTAGGCCCATCTCAAAGAGGTTGACATACAACAAAACTTGCACAACTGTTGTTGTCATACAGTGTAAAGGCACCTTACAATGATCTTTACCGTCATGCAGGCAGACTATAAGTGCAGAGAGCAGCCTTCGCTCTCTGATCTGGGACTGACGCCAACAGCTAATGCTAATTTACTTTATAGTTGCTTTTATGTAAATATAATCAGTCAACATGAGGCCAGCTCATCAACATCTGGCTAATTAACCACAGAATCAGAGAAAGTCCTGCAGAACAGCTCCTTTCATAAATTAAATAAATGATATATATATATATACTGATATACTACTGGATTTTACTGACATGTACTGCATGCATTTGATATTGAAACTGGTTTAACTTAAACATGTACAGTTGGACCCTTTTATCTATTAAAATGCATCGTGTTGTATCATGTTGCATGTAAAATCTGAATTTGCAAAGTAACTTTTGTTCTCAAAGAAATGTAGCGGAGTAAAAAATACAACACTTTCCTTTTCTAAATTTGATTTGATTGAAAAAATTGTGAAAACTAATATTCCTTTGTGGAAAAAAATCAGCTCAGGCAACAACAACAGCCCATTCAGTCCTTCCTCTATTTTAACTTCCTTCCAAAAGTAAGCTAATGCTCTTGTGTGAATCCACCAAGAAACAGGTCAGTGACCCAAAGTCTGAAAATCATACTCCCCAAACTAAAATTAGTCACCAGCATTACCACACTGCACTCATCACATGACCGACCTCCAGTGAGTTACCACAAGTTGCATCATAGCCACGGTGGCATTAGTGACACAGGCCTACAGTAGTGCTAGTCAGCAAATGCACCACAGCATTACAGTGGCACTGCTTTGCTCATTGCCTAGTACGCTGGGCGAAAAAAATAAATCATAAATCAAATGAGCATATTGGCGAGCCCATTCAGAGCAGTTTAATGGTTCCAAAGCCACTGACTGAGGACCCATTTTAGCTATAGAGCAAAACAGCCAGGGGGCAGGGAGAAAAGAGGGAGGCAGGGAGGGAGAGTAAAAGAATAGAAAATGACAGAAATGCAGCCAGAGAAAATAAAGGGGGGGGGGGGGGGGGCAAGTGTGTGAGGGAGAGAGGTGAGTAAAGCTCCTTTGTTTCCCT
The DNA here is from genome assembly GCA_037975065.1 of Chaetodon trifasciatus. Lineage (NCBI taxonomy): Eukaryota > Metazoa > Chordata > Actinopteri > Chaetodontiformes > Chaetodontidae > Chaetodon > Chaetodon trifasciatus. Next base: position 6,138,342 of record JBBMOE010000033.1, read on the forward strand.
CAGAAACTCATGAGGGAGGTATTTGAAAAAGAGAGGGAGACAGAGGAAGACTGCACTTTACACTGCACTGCGCCATGCTCCTTCCTCACATTATGAGTCTTTCTCCAACCTCTTTCAAGTCTCTTTTTCACATGAGCATACACACCCAGATGCTCACAAGCACACACACGCTCAGTAGTGAGTCACAGAGATAGATAGCCCCCTAACCATCCCTACATTGGGACTGGCAGAATCAATTATGGATAGATTTCAAAGGGAAGAGTGCATATGTCTATGAATTATAGACTCGCAGCCACACACCGCACACATCACGCCGGAGCAGCGGAGCAAAGCACAGCCCATGTTAGAAAAGGCCAGCGCAGCATTGCACTAAATATCAACATGATGTGGCGTGGCACAGCACAGTCGCTCCTGTGTACAATGATAAAGATACACCAATCCTGGATTATACTCATGGACACGCGGCTGTGTTATCACTTTGGTTTCCATTCTATGCATGAAACAATTGGAAAGTCCATGTGCAGGTTGTATGTTGCATCCTTGATACACAGCAATATACAATGAGGGGGGGGGGCTCTGCCACTGGTAAAAGCATTTCCCCGGGGCTCAAACAATCAGCATGGTGATGGATGGTGCAACATGCCTCGACAGGTCTCACAGAAGCAGGAAACAACCCGTGCTTCATTGTCAGCTTTATACACATTTGCTTCCTTTTCACTGTCTTTTGTTGTGAGCGTATGGAAAATCTCAGTAACGGGATCAATCCTACTTCTTCCTGCAGAACGCTGCAGAGCTCCTCTAGCAGAAACTACAATCTTCCTTCACAGCAAAAGATGGCATTTTTCCCTCGGTTGGCTGGCAGGCAAACTCTCTCACGCAGACAAATTGGGTGCAGCCAACTTATCCTGCACAACATTAAAAGCTGAATAAATAAAGAGGAGGGCTCATCCCCTCCTCTCCGCCGAATTGGCTGCAGTTGTAATGTAGCGCACTACCTCATCCCAACTCAGCCCCGGCCAAGTAAACCAGACACTGGCACAGCTGTATGGAGTAAAAGATATGATAATAAATTATACAACGGGTAGTTTCAGTCGAGCGATCTGATTGGTCAAAGACACATTCCGAGTCACCAAACAACTCCTATAATACTAGCTGTAATTCCCTGGTTGCTATGACAACCCTCCTGATAAGTGCAGCTAGTTTGTGACCTTTATAGTTTCTCTTGATTGTCATTTTCATGTATGCTAATGATTTGGAAGCAAACTAATTAATTAGAGCACAGGCTTGGGTAATGATTGCATAAAAGCCACAAGGATGTTTCGCAGATGTTTTTGTCTTAATGCGCATCACCATCATCGCTTAAGTCCTCTTGGGTCTTACCACTGTGACGGGCTCTCTTTATCATTTAAGCAAAGCACAGCATTGGCCTGGTTTGGCACTTCTCATTGCAGTAAACCCACATTCTACATCAAAAGCAGCTCTGCTCTGTGCATCTTGACTGTACGTGGCCCAGTTTTGTCCAGTTCGGCTCAGGCTGGTCCCATTTTGCACCACACATTGACCAGTGATGATATCTCATCAGGATCCAGGCTCATGCCTCACAGAGTGGGCAGCAGAGAGGTGTAACAGCTCAGTGAAGCTAAAATGTTCGAACTGCTGCAGAAAACCCTTTAAAAATAAATGACAAGGTTGAAAAAAGGTGCTCAGTTACCAAATTCAACACTATAAATGAGGTCTCACTTTCTGGCTCTTTATGAGTCATTATAAAGTGCCTATTAATGCCTTTCTTTGGGGGGGTGTTAGGATTATTAAAGGTTAGGTTACTAAGATCATAATTCATGTAACTTCACTTCATCATGTAACTATCAATAAGAAATTATTAAGAGGTTATAGAGGGAAAATTCTAGTTGTAAAATATGGTTATGCAGAATAAGGCATTAATAAGTGCTTGACAATGACTAAAAAACAGTCAGTATGCTACTGATATGTATGCTTTCAAGCAACTAATTATGGGTAAAAATGAAAACCCAAAGTGCCACCAAAATTAAACTTTGGGCTACCTGTGCTGCAGAGATGCACAAATAAGAAGAGGAGAGGAGAGGAATAGAGAGTAACAGGAAGAACAGAAAGAGGGGATCTGCTGGTTGACAGTATATTTAATTGATAGCGGTGAGGGCGGACATGTCAATGCTGTAAACGTGATGAACGGCGAGGGGAGACAGAGGAGGAAGAAGAGAAGGGGTGGTTGATGAGAGGAGGTTTGACCTTTGCTTGATAAATCACGGCAAAGTTACTTTCGCATTTTGATCCAATTTTTTGATATCATTTTCATCTTCATCTAAACTGCCCATCCAGCCCAACAAGAAGCATGCACGTTGAGAACCATATGACTCATTCCCAGGTCACTACAGCAAAGGTCTACTGTCAGCCCGAGTTTAACACCACTCACATAGCAGGGAAGATAAACAGAAGACTTTCTATTCAGTAACTGTGGCTGTGGTGTATTCAAATAAAATTGCTCCTTCAGTAAAAGCACAGCAGAAAGCTCACGATGCAGGCCTTTATTTTGCTACTTTGCCTGTGCCTGTCGTAGAGAGTCGGATTCAGCGTGCTGCACTCATGAGAGCTGTTCTTTAAGACTGCCTGTGTGGAACATTTACACGGCACACCATATCCCATCGTTTCATTCAGCACTCATGTAAGCGCCATCATGAGGATTGTCGTTTAGACTGATTGTGTTTGGAGGGGAAAAGAGTGGCCAGCGTAACCTCAGTCAGTGATTCATTGTTTCTCACTACAAAGTTATTCTCTTTAGTCAGCATGACATCCAAAGGCCCTCATAACCCAGGCAAGCAACTTCTGCCAGAAAAAGAAAATCAACAAATCAAAAACATCTAAATTCCTTTTTTTTATGGCTCTTGAAAGCAGCAGCAATGTTGAATTAAGATACTAGTACAGTAACAGTAACAGTAACAGTAATACAGTATGTACACATGTCAGCAGCTGGTCAGGTGTCATAAGTCTGGTACCTTTTCCATATGCAGAGGTTATAGAGTATATCTCACTGACATCATTTATTCAGTGAGAAATCAAAGGAGCTAATTAAATGTCTATGCTGTTTTAAACAGATAATTATGTGTCACACATATATAAAGGAACACACACCAAAATGGCAAATGCATGTAAACACTAACACGCAATGCAAGGAAGCACGCACACATACACACACGGAGAGACACGTGTCTTGGTGTTAAATCCCCCGCTGATATTTTTTCAAGCTCACAGCAACAGTATGTCTTTTTCTCAGTACCTCTCACTATCCTGCTCTACACTGTATGTGCGTGGAAATCATCTGCAGAGTATACTGACTGTGCTGCGTTTAAATCTAAAGTTTTCTATTATTAGGAGAACAGAAAAATGTCACTCTTTTTCTTTCTTATGATTTGACACTGCTTCTACTAATGGCCTTAAGACTGGGTTCTATATTACCAATCAATCCTATTCAGGCATTACATTTTGTTATTACGCTAAAAGCATATATCTGACCTTTTCTTCATTATTAATCAATACTGGACATTCTGCCAAAATCAAAAACACACAGTAATATCTGAAGTGCCTCTAACTAGATAAACGCTAAGAAAATGTCTACTAAATACGCAAATTAATATAAATTAGGCAAAGAACGTTGCCAACTACAGTGTTTAAAAAGTATTTTTGACAATTTAGAAATCAATACAGCTCCTTTCTAAAGTTATCTAACCTTAGCTCCTATTGTACCTTCCCCTGCTCGATTTCTTCCTCTCATTGTGAGCTCATCTCCCCTTCCTTTTCATTTATGGGTGCTGCCAAACAGGTTAAGCAACAGATTAGTCTGCCTGGGCATCATCTAATTAACATGCTCAACCTTCATCATATTGGTCCCTTTATTCTTCAGTCTCCCTCAAAGTATCTTTTTGTCTTTCTTTCTTTCACCCCGTTGTCTTTTTGGACATAGTGAGCCACAGTAAGTACAAAAAGTACAAAAAAGTATAATTGCCGAATTAAAAGCACAATTGCTCCAATGACTCAAGTAAAAGTGAAAGTTACTATTTTAGAAACCTACTCAAGCAAAGGTAAAAAAAAAGAAAAAGGTTTGTAAATTACTTAAAAATACAACATACTTTCCATTTTTTTATTTCTTAGGGTTTGCCAATGCAAACTAAGGAGAGAACAGTACTTGTGGATAAAACTTGTGAACATTGTAGTTAGGTTAGGCATTGCCTTAGGGCAATTTAAAAGCCCTGCAGACTACTAGCTACAAAGCTAGTCAAGCTAGCTACTAAGTCATTAACAAGCCATTAAAGATTAACGTTACACAAAAAAAATTGCATTGCTGAGACACATTAGGTCGCTAGTTAGCAACTTACTTCAAAGTGCTTGCGGAGGTTAGAAGATGAGTTTTTTAGGAGACACAGGTGCTTCTTCATGTTACTGTTGTCTTTTTTAGATCTTGGTATAAAATCTGTGGCCAGATGTCGCTGGAAGCTGCCTCTTCTTCTGGGATTTGCTCTGTCATCATCGCATCGTGGTCAAAAGATGGTGCTTCTTATTCTTCCAGGCAGCTGGAAACTTGCCCCCCCCAACTCAATCCCCACATTTAGAGCAGACTCAAAGGTATAAATGCCTCAAATATACTCAAGTAAATAGTATAAATACAGCTTCAAAAAGGAGCATGAAAAGAACTTAAACTGATTTTTTATGGGTGTTACTTGTAATGCATTACGACCCACTTCTGATATCTCCACGTCTGACTTTTCACCTCTCCTTTCATTGCTGCCTGTCTCTCACTGCTTCCTGCTGCTGCTCTCATCACAACACATCACACGGTGACAGAGAAGTCGACGTCCTCCATTTTCTTACCTGCCATCAATTTCTTTCTCCTCTCCGTCTTCTCTTTTTACTTTCTGGCCAACGGTGTACCCCCCACCTCCCACCTCCACCCCTTCTCCTCTCCATTTAATTGTTCCCTTGCCTCTTTCTCACTCCTGCTGGTCTAAATTGATGAAAGCGTTCACATTGTTATTCCCTAGATTCAACAACATTCACACCCCAACACACACACACACACACACACACACACACACGCATGCACACAAACACACACACGCTGTCCTACTGTTGTCTTCACACCCCTGCTGACATGGTGGCCAGCAGTGTTTCTCTCAGTGAATCCATTAGCACCAACAGTAGCACCGCTATCACACACATGCATGCACAGACAGAAACAATAAACAGGGACCACACAACCAGATGTTTTAAACACTCAGGTTTAGCAGCGCCTCCAAACTAGTGTTGACCTTCCAGTCTCGTACGTGAACGAACAAGCTGCAAATAAGTTAGCATAGCACACAACACAGCACTAGTAAAGCAAGCAGCACTGAGCTAGCACAAAGCAGGCTAACACAAATGTTTATCTATTTTATTTTTCCATTAGTGTAGACCCAAATTTTAGTTGACTGTTGACATTTATGACTTTTGAATGTGTATATATTTTATTAACAAGCTCACCTAACGGACCTGTGTGAATTTACTCAATTTTACCACATAATACCATCATTTAACCACATTATTTTGACTGCCCCTACTACTTCAGTGTCAACACCTAAATACCCAAGATAAAACACACAACTGCTGAATGTCTAAAATATCTGGTTCAGTATCAACCTGTGTCTCTTTTCCTTGCATGAATTGTTATATTTGTTATTTTACATGTCTGAATATAGTTAGTTTGTCATTATGTTTATTTCCACTATAAAAGAAATGTGGATAACCTAGTATTATAGGCCCATTCACCCAGACTGGTTTACATGCATGATAGCCTGGACTATATGTCGCCTATAGGGTTTAACTGCCAGGACAAAGCAAAGCTAAATTATGAAAATCAACATTGTTGTCTATGTTTCTTAACTAGGAACTGCCTGTCCTCATTGGCTGAAAACAGTTCCATGGATTCATGGCCTTTAGAGCCCAGAGCTGAGTCGGGTCCCAAGACGGTCTTTGACCATCATTGCTGCAGCCTGTGATGATTAGCCATTAGGCTCCTGTGCCGTGACATGCCGTTGAGGCCTTTCCTCTCCTGCTCTAATTTTAAAGAGGGATGAAAAAGAACAGAAAGATGTGAGGAAGAGGAAGGAAAAAAGAGGGATTAGCGAGGAGAGGAAGCACTTTCCCTCCCCCCCTCTCTCAGGTCCCCAACTAACACTTGTCCAAACATAAAGCACTTTATCCTCCACTGTGCCCTTCCTTAATATCTCACACTTCAAAATGCTCAGCTCCTCTCAATGTGTGTGTGTGTGTGTGTGTGTGTGTGTGTGTGCGTGTGTGTGTGTGTGCGTGCGCACCCGCAGCCTATGTCGGTTTCATTCACTTTCTCTCTTTCTTCCTCTCTTCCCTCTGTCTCTATGGGGTTAGAGGACTTAGCGGGCTTTCAGAGAGCTGTTGATTTAGCATTATGTGTGTTAATGCAGGAGACCAGGAGGGGAGGAGTGCTGACTCCAATACACTTTAAATCCACCACATGCCAATAGATAGGGTGACACCTGGACCTCTAGCTAGGATGCTCTGGTGAATAAATTAAGTAGCACTCATCTCTGTATCGATCTAAATGAACCTGCAGTGTGTTTGTATGTGTGCGTGCTAATGTCTGTAGTGGAGGGCGTTGAGATGTGTGCAATGGTGATTGTAAATGTGGAGGCTGGAAACGTTTTCTATTGGGCATGGTGAATTATTCAGGTGTGTGTATTATACCTGTGTGCGTGTGTGTGTGTTAGTCCTCTCCGTTCAGGCCAGTTTTTTTTCCCCATACATTGATTGTTAGGTTAGAAGGGCTCAATAAAGGTATGGATGCTGTGATAGCATCTTTAAAGCAATTAGCCTTGGGCTCAAGGGGACACATGCATACACACACCTTCAGACAATCCATCCTCCATCCAACTTCAGATAAACATATGCTTTAAAAAAAGATATGATCCTACCTCTAAATTTGCAACTTTTTAAAAATGGAAATATCTTCAAATTTAACTTAGAGGAGCTGTATTTATAGCTAAAATGCAACATGTCAAACACTGACAACATGGGTCTACAATTCATTTTTAGAAATCACATAAGATCCCAGGTGCAAACAGAGCCTGTAAACTAGATGCACTCAAAGTTTACTTGCCAAACAAAAAACACCAAAGCCAATAAGGTCACTCAGCTGTGATTCTATGTCCCAGAAAACAACCAGGACTAGAGCAGGAATTGATTATTAGAAAGCCGCTTTAATGACAGCTTTGATCTGGTGATGTCAGACTAAAGAGGCACAGGTAACATGCAGGAACCAGTTTGGTGAGCCAGTGTGGACAGATGTGAGCACCATGGACAGCTCCCATTAGTAGCAGGGGAGCTGTCCACACTGCCTGCTGCCACCCACAGGATCAGCACCACGGAGAGCTCCACAGTGTTAAATGATATACAAAGTCTCATTAAACAATGGCTTCATTTTTGCTAAATCTTTGCTTTTCAACCGGCTAATTTGCTCTATATTTGTGTTGGTAAGGTGTTGCTTTCCCCCTTGTTCTCATCTGAGGCCCAAAGGTTGAGTGGTGTTATTTTAAATTGACATAACATGGCCCTTGAAAAGTCATCTGACAGTCTAACAGTGAGCCCATTGAGGGCAATGCAAAACACAAGTCTACCTTTTACTTCACAGGCCACATTCACGAGGCTTCCAATGTATGTATTGGCCCCAAGAAGAAAAGAGGTTTTGAATGTAATAAATGATTGACACATCAAAATGGATATGAGCAAGAGGAGGAGCTTTGAAAGAGAGTCAGGGTTTCATCCTGTGCATGTAAACACAGCCCTTGGACTCACCTCGGCAGCTCTTGGAAATGCTTGTGAACTCCTGCAAAACTCTCTGGCAGATGTTAAAGCCCTGACCTCTGAACTTAATGTGATAGGGGGGGCTTTGGAAGATACCATGTTTGAAAATGTCATCTGTCACCTCCGCTCCTCTGGGGATTTCTGACAGAGCAGTTGTTTGCTGGCCCGAAAACACTTAAAATGGACAGGTCCACTCCTCCTAAAACGCCGCGTTTTGCACGACTGAGATTGGAGTTGTGTCCTATTCAGTGCATTTAGCTCACTTTTCTTTGCAGCACAATGCACCTAAATACAGCTCTAAAAATAGACACTTCCTCCAAAATGGCACCGAAATGGTCTGAGTTTCGCTATTGTTTTCTGAGGGAGGGAAAACGAAGAAGAGATAAACCCATAAAAAAGAGAAAGAGGGAATGGTGTGAACTGAATACCTGGCTGCAGTAAAAGAAGAGGACATCCATGTGATGAAGCATGCACAAGTGTAACATCCACCTTAACATTCTCCGTCAGTCTCCCACAAGATCTCTTTATCTCCCTGTATCCTCTCTGTGTCTTTTTATGTTTTCCTGAATCTGTGCTCATGTTTTCTCTCCCTCATCTGTGGCATCTTGTGCATGCTGTGCTGTTTGCATGAATTACACATCTGTGTACACACAAACATGCTCTGTGTATGTCTGCCTGTCTGTCAATCAAAGGGGAACAAACTATTTGATTTGCAACTATGGTGACGAAAAACAACCCAATAATCATGCAGTCATTGTCAAAAAAAAGAGACTCAAGAGGAAGTTTGAGTGAGTGTGTGTGTGTGTGTGTGTGTGTGTGTGTGTGTGTGTGTGTGTGTGTGTGTGTGTGTGTGTGTGTGTGTGTGATGACGTAAGTCAACCTACATTTGCTTCCATCCTCTGTGTCTGTATTCGTGTATACTGTATGTTTGCTTTTCACTGCCTCCAAGAGATACTATTCAGTGTGTCATCGCAATGACTCAAACAGACGTACTGTATGTGAATGTGTGTGTGTGTGTGTGTGTGTGTGTGAGTGTGTGTGTGTATGTGTGTGTGTATGTGTATGTATGTGTGTGTGACCATGCATTACTCATGTTGTGGTGACGTACATCTGTTTACACAGTCACATTGTGGGGCCTTGCCTTCCTTATGTGGATAAAACACAAGTCCTCATAATGTAAATCATGAAATTTTAGGGTGGAGACTTGGGTTAAGGTTAAGGTTAAGGTTAAGGTTAAGGTAAGACAGGAAGTGGTTATGGTTATGGGTAGGTCTCCATAAGTCTCCATAAAGTGTAAGTCAATGTAATACCCCCAAAAAATTATGAAAACACAACTGTGTGTGCGCATGTGTGTGTGCATCTTCCTCTCTCTCTTTTTCTTCTGTATGAGATGAAAATCTACACTGAGGTACACTTGTGCAGTCAGTCATTTTGCTTGTGTATACAGTAAGTGTGTGTGTGTCCTGAGGTGGGTCCACAGGCTGGCACTGACCTGCTGACTAAATAAGCCCATGTCTCTGGACCTGCTTACTCATGTTCCATACAATAAACTGGAGAATACTGACATTCCCTGCCTCTCGCACAATCCCTTCATTGTTCTCTTTCACTTTATATTCTCTAGATTCTTTCAATATTTCATGTTTTATATACTGCTAAGATATCACAGATAACATACAGCCTTTCATTCTGCAGGTGTTAATAAAGATAATTCCAGCTGGTGACTCATGTTGCTCTGTCTCTGGTGGGTGTGTAAGGATTTTCTGTCATATTAGCCATAAAAGTTGATCGAATTCATCAATTCTTTGTTGATGTTTGCTTTGGAGTTTATGTTCTTGCAGTGCAGACGCTCAGGCTCTATCCTCTCAGGTCCTATGGAGACACCTAAAGCTGCTCAGCGTCCTCCTGGATCCATTCTTTCCATCCAGGTTATCCATACAGTAATTTTACTGTTTACTGTTAGTTTCATGACAAGTAAACTAATTTTCGTGTGTAAAGCCTTTTGTATTTACATACATCCGCGTGTTCATGTTCCCTACACTAAGGCACACAGGACTTTGATACATGTATAAATACACCATGCACTGATGAATGATTGCATTTACTGATTAGGTAAAGGCCAGTACTTTAAAGGTAGCAGGGATGTGATGCTGTTTTCTATTCAGGCTGCATAGGGCAGTAAAATTAAAATACATGCATGCACTTAGTTTCCTCTGGTGTTGCGGCTGCAGCTGACAAACTTAGCTGCTTGCTATGCAGGAGGCTACTTTAATCTTCCTCCAGCAAAAACAGAATATCATTTCTGCCACTATCTGACTTCTCGCTCCTGCTTTCGTGTCTACCTCCCCCTGTGTAGTACCTCTTTGTTCCTGTCGTGTTTTTTTTCCAGCCTCTTTAACTTGATTCATCTCTGTCCCTCTCTTTCCCTAAGTGACAAAACAGGCCACCCAGTAACCACGGGAAACGCTGTGTGATGTCACACACACCCTCAAACAGGCTTAGTCAGAGCAAACAGCGACCTATTCCTCACACACACACACGGGTATGCACACACACACATAGACAGACACACAGTGGAAAAAAAAGTGAGAGAGATTAGGGACCCCAAGTATTCACAAGTATTTTTCTTTCAATCACCCATTCACACACTCTCTGACACACACACACACACACACACACACACACACACACACACACACACACACACACACACACACATACACACTCACACTCACACACTTTGTGCTCCTTCAAGTGATTGTATTTAGAATGACGAGTCAGCAGAATTGCCTAAGCTGGCATAAGGGGTTATGTGGAGGCTGCCGCGGACACACACACACACCCACAAACACGCACTCGCAGGCCAGCACTGCGGCTTCTTTTGCCATCTCACTCACAGACGGAGAGAGGTGCGGTCATCTCTCTCTCTCTCTCCCTCTCTCTCTCTCCCTCACTTTCTCTCTCTCTCACACACACACACACACCTTGAAGAAAGAACAAAGGGCTGTCGAATTGTGAGACAGGACCAGAATTCCTATTAAACGCAGAGATGAGGGTGGTGGAGGGAGGGTGACCCAGTTCTAATCAAAGTGGAGGGACGTATTGTTTTGTATTTCTGAGCTGTAAAACTCTTATTATAGTTTATTTATTCATGCCTGCAAAAACATAAGGAAAAAAGAAAACCCTCATGTGGATCTTTAGTCTTTTTATCTTTGCAGCTGTTTATCATGTTGGTGGATTTGCTTGTTTAAATGCTGTAATTTACAGATGACATGTTCTGTCTTCCCCTGCCCCATTCATCTATCATTCCAGCACACGGGAGCACAGAAAGGTTTCCCTTGTTTAATGGTGCCGATTGTACCAGCTAAGTGGAAGTAGCGCTTGTTTTACAGTGTGCCTTCCTGAAAGCACGATCTCAGCCTGGCTGCACTGAATGTGCAGCAGAAATGGGCCAACCTCAACAACCACAAAAGAGAGCCACATGGCACAAGGCAATCTGACCAGTTAACACCTTGCAAATAAACTTGTTTTTCCTGCTCCGTTGGCGCCTTAGCTACAGCATATCTGCAACAATGTGAAAGCAAAACCCCGTACAGAGGTGGTGATCGATGATGTTCCTTTATTGGGTCACACAACATGCAAATGAAGCATGGGTACCTATAATGGGCGAAGTTACAGGCTATCTAAGCTGCATTAAATTTAGAAAGATAAATTTAACGGAGCTGCCTCTGAGCACAGATGTGACCGCCCAGCTTTTATGGCGCACTCAGATAAACAGCAACAAAGACACACAAAGCAACAGGATGTCAGTTAATTTAGGTGGAAATTTGCTTCACAATGACGCACAACCATAAGAAGAGCTGCCAAACAACCCTGGGAGCAACACCTCAGATAAAACAGTACTGCTTTCATTGAGTCCTATGGAAGTGCTGCACGTGCAAATGATGTCTGTCTGAATGCATGGAAACGCCATCGGGCACTTTCTGCTGCTGATACTGGACTGGACTCATATTAATAATCAGCAGATCTGTAGTGGAGCAATTTCAACCAACTAATGCAAATCCTGTCTTTTGATGTGTTAGACAGTAAGGGTTTAGTTCAACAAATATCCTTTGATTACTGATTAAGAACAATTCTTTATCTTGAACCACAGCGTAATAGAAAACACAATTAGCAAAGCAGGAATTTGAAAGGCAATTACAACCAATGGCTGCAACCACATTTTTGCGGGGGAGACAAAGCCTTTCTGAGTGCTGACACTGTGCGAACAGCACCGTGCAAAGAGACGCCACTTCAGCTGGTTATAGGTCTGGACTAATCACCACTTGATGTGGGTTCAAATCCCAAACCAATCTCTTTAAAATTGAGACAGACTGCTGATTTATTAAGATGAATGCTCACCACAAATGGACACACGCGCGTGCGCACACACACACACACCAACTCACGCACAGCGTGAGTGAGAGGAGAGATGAGAGGTGGGAGAGATAACGAGAAAAGGGTAAGAGGGTTAATGACTGTTTCAAACACAAGGCCAGCAAGATTGCTCCGGTTTCTGCATGCACACACACACACACACACACACACACACGCACTTTCACATGCACATGCACAGGTCAGATTGATGAAATTGCACATGATAAATTTATGAGCCAACTGACGCTAAAAATCTTGTCGTCTTGTGCTGTGCCTGTATGTCACGCATGCTTGCCTGTCAGAGGGAGGGACAGACGGAGACACAAAGAAGGTTTGTGGATCGAGGTGAGAAGAAAAGGAAAAGATGGGGAGAGACAAAGATAGAAATAGAGAGAGTGATAGTATTCGAGTCAGGAGTGCAGCTCTTTGTCTTCCTAATGGAGCCATTACCTAAGGATGTGTGACCTTAAAGGGTCAATCTAACATGAGTGCACACGCACGCACGCACACACAGACACACACAGAGGACAATGTAGATTGTGGTGTGAGTAGCGCTGCCAAGAGCTGAAGGACAGGCTACGACACTGTGTAATCTGTATTTTATTACCAGAGTTTTGACTTGCTGATGTTACTGTACCTGTCTCTCTGTCTCTCTCGCTGTCTCTCTGTTTCTCACTCTCTCTCTTTCCAGTTCTCCCTCTATGTCCCTGTCTCTTACCTGTTCTCATTCTTTTATATCACAATCTGAGAAAGAGGCTCAATAGAATTAAATGGAAAAAAATAATGAAAAGACTGGGATGGACCATTTTAGCTCTATTGTACTAAAATGAAAAATGTGTTTATTCACTCAGATTTCTTCCTGTTGATCTGCCTGCATTATCCATTCAGTCTCTACCTGTCCATTTCTTTTCCTCTCTTTCACTCCACCTCACTTTCCCCTCTTACTCTCCCTCAAATCACCTCACTCCACCCCATTCACTGCTCCTCTCCCCTTTTTCTCCCCTCATATGGAACCCTCCTCTCTCTCCTCCTCACTTCTCCCTCTACCTAATTTAAAGTGAAAGTGACCTTTTTGTGCGACAAAGTGTTGTCACACATTCAGGAGTACGTATACACACACACGCGCACACACACACACACACACACACACACACACACTAATGATACCCTGAAAACATGTCTGGGAGATAGAATGCACTCTTTAGAAAATACACACTCATTATATTACGCCAGTAAGTGTGTGTGTGTGTGTGTGTGTGTGTGTGTGTGTGTGTGTGTGTGTGTGTGTGTGTGTGTGTGTTTAGGAGTGTGTTTGTCCACCACTACAGGACATGAAATGCAATTACATCTGTCCTTGGGAACATTTCAATCGCTCTGTGTCCGCTTCAGGCAAATTAGCTGTTCAGCACCATCACACATATACTATGAAAGATGTGTGCATGTGTGTGTGTGTGTGTGTGTGTGTGTGTGTGTGTGTGTGTGTACTTTCTAGTGCAATTTCATCCGAACATTGTAATGTACACAAAGGCATAGGACATAGAATTTACTGATTTGAACAGCATCTGCACATAAATGCAACAGCAGACCTTGAACGCACCACTTAAACATGAAGAAATGGACACGAAAACAAGCACATATGCGAAGAGGAGTGCTTGCAGCCAACTTGTAATGCTTTAGATATAAAATAAGTACAAAGAATCTGGATCTGATTCAATAGTAAATGCCCCACACACACACACAGAGAGACAGTCTGAACAACTCTCTTATTGTCAGCGCTCTGACAGAATGTAATTGAAGAAAATAAAAACCCCAGAGAAGAGGATCAATTACTTGGTGTACAAGACCGGAGAGATGTTTTCATATTAGAATGATAAAGTGTTGCCGGAAGTACTGCAACACAGGCAGGGAGGAGTGAGAGGGAGCAAAGCAGAAAGAGGGAAAGATGAATGGAGAGAGAGGAAGAAACAGGGAGAGAAAGACGGGAGAAGCAAGCGACAGATGAAGTTTGAGGGTATTGCCTCAGTGATGTCGGGGTGTGGGGGGGGGGGGTGCAGTCTGTTGCTTTGTCTGTCTGGTAGTGTGTATGTGTGACACAGGAGATTTTGAGTGTCTGAGAGTGAACCGAGCTGAATTAAGTTGTAAATTGGAAGGGTGCGATTTCGCTGTGAAACTCGCTTATCACTCAGCTGCATCATCTCCAGCAGCCTTGTCGCTCAGTCAGACATACAGCGAGGAACAACGACGGGCCTAATTCCATTGTGCCCATATACTGTCAATATACGAAAGACACAGAGAGGAAGAGAGGAGGAGCGGGGAGAGAGTAGAGGCCTAGGGACACGGGGAGCGATGGGGCAGGACGCGCACTGAAAAAGAGTGAAGCAATGAAAGGAGCTGTCTGATGAAGAATGGAGGAGGGCAGGGGCAGCCTCACAGCGCTGAGTGACTTCAATAGCCTTCCCTGCCTCCCTCGGCCCATCGCTGCCTCTCAATTAAATTCTAATCAATGGAAAAGCCTCATTATCCTCACTGCCTGCAATGCTGTGGGATTGATCTCCGTCCCCGTGGTGCAGCCATACAATGCCAAATTTAAAAGCTTTGGTCAGTAAGACCAGTGTTAGTGGATCCAGGGTATCAAACACAGGCTGATGAGGTGCCATGTACAGAACAAGCCAGTCAAAGCCTCTGTGGAGAAAATGGCAAATGAAACGCCATAATGTGGACAATCCATATAGTCTGCGTTTTGAAGCAGCAACAGGTGCACAGTGTCAAACACCATGCTTTTGTCCTATGAATACATTTTCCTGTGTGGCCATGAGAGTGTCATACAAAATGACGCCTCAGTATTTTGCAACTTTATTACTGTGTGCTTCCGCAGTAACACAGCTGTATTCTGTAAAACTGCTGGAAATGTTCACATTGGCTCATTGAAACTGGCCAAATGCATTAAAAGGTAGGCAGGAAAAAGATATAACTGAATATATCAATGAATAATAGCAAATATATAATTAAAAGGGAGCTAGTGAAAGATAAATAGAAGAGTAAAATAAATGAGGTTTTTAAACTCAGTACTTTATCAAGTAATTGATGCTGAAGCAACAACAACAAGAAAAGCTTTTTGTTGTTTTCATTAACCTACTGATTGAAGGTCAAAGAATAATTATGTAACTTTGGACTTATTTTTACTCACTTACTTACTTACTTACTCACTTATTATTATTATTGAACTGATTACATGACACACGGATTCAGTCAAACGTATTTTTTGACTTGTCTGACAACCTTGCATTGAAATGGTGCATTAAGAGTGTTTTGATTGACACGAATATCTGATCCAAATTAATTCACTGCTCAGGTTTCATGTTGAAATTGCTTTGTGAGGTAGAACAACAGCGAAGAAGTGGTTCATTGTTGCCAGCAGTACAGGCAGCTTTTGGACTGAAAATCTGGAGATGGCACACTTGAATGAAATCCGCATATATGCATACACAGAGAGAGAGAGAGAGACACACACACAAAGAACAATGGGTGTGAGGGAGAGTTTAAGGAGAAAGATATGGGTACTTTCAGACAGAGACAAGGACAGAGGTGTCCGGGGGGAGGCCTGTTTGGAAAGCACCTGCCGACGACCCCTAAGGAGCAGACAGATGATTCACCACAGGGACAGGAACACCTGACAGCTCTCACACACACACACACACACACACACACACACACACACACATACACTGCAACTGAAAGAATATGTGACTGCAAGCTAAGAAGGAACCTTGAAAACAATTTACCCACTTCAACACACACTCTTTCTCTCTGTGCATCTTTCACACACACACACACACACACACACACACACACACACACACACACACACACACACANCACACACACACACACACACACACACACACACACACACACACACACACAGAGGAAGTGACTGTAAAATGCTGTAGCAAGCAGAAATAGGGAAAGAAAGCACAAAACAGTGGGAGGGGGGATGAGGAGAGAGATGTCATCCCATCATAAATGTACTGGGCCCTTTTTTTAATTTATTCAGTTATTATAGGCTAGCTGAGGGGAGGAGAGGAGAGGAGGGGGGTATTGATATCTTTTCATCATCACCCTTCTAAATGCCTTCTGAACACACTTATCGTATCGTGGCACAAGCACTGCACTATTATGCAAACTATTAATTGATTAAATTCTCATCTCCTTGTTTATGAGATTAGGAGATGACGGAGAAAACAACTTCTGCTGCTGCGATCGTGCTGGAGAACCTACTTCTAATTATTTGTTAGTTAGTGGCAGGTACAAAGTTGTTAATTAAATGTTGAGAAAGTCTCCAGCTGGAATGGGTGTTTGTATTTCGTAAAGTCTTGGAAGGAATTATTTTGCGTATAAATGACCAATTTCCTAGTGTAATGGCTGTGTTGTCTAGACCTTGGGCTCTTACCTCCTTTGTCTTCATTTCCTGTGCAAAACACAGACATTAAATGGCTTCGGAAAACAGAAATGACAGTCAAGACTGGAAACGGGACAGCTTTAAAAAGACTGCACAGTACATATACTAAGCACAACAGCAAAGAAGAACAACAACAGAAGTGAGTTTAGTTGCCTTCACTAACCAGCTCACAATCATAAAGTTCAGGAATCACTCACATGATGCATTTTGTTGTTAAGGTACCTTCACGGAGACACACACATGCCTTGATAAAACAAATTAAAACACTGGTTTTTAGTTGAGGTTTATCTCAGACTATAGGACGGTGTCACTTTCATTTGAAATGAGTTTAAAATATAAGTGCAGTTTAAACTGCTGCAGGCCTACATGCAATATTAAAGGTGTCACCGTCTATCTACTTTAGCTACCTAAGTTTTCTACGCCAGTAAAGGTGTATTGATTATTGGAGCCAGTTGGAGAAATGTACTGAATGAGGGTAGCCAAGCACACACAGATGAATGAACTACTGTATCGATGTTTTTACTGTTGGGCTATAGGATAGCTACAGCTAAACACACACACACATACACAAAAGACACATGCATTGAGTAGAATGCTAAATAAATAGCTTCAGCTGGCCTTAGTCTGCAGTGACAGCACTGCAAAGCCATCATTTATGTGTGTGTGTGTGTGTGNGTGTGTGTGTGTGTGTGTGTGTGTGTGTGTGTGTGTGTGTGTGTGTGTGTGTGTGTGTTTGAAGACAGTAATGAATTACAGCTAGTATACTGCAGGGAGACTGTAGTTAAATGAGGGTGCTTTTAGTCTTCATCAATACCTAACTGTGCTTAACTTTGTGCTCGTGTGTGTGTGTGTGTGGGGGGGGGGGGGGTTGCACGGGTTGTGTGGTCTCAAACTCCTGTTGTGCTTTTACACAGGCAAATCTACCACCCAAAAGCTGCTGTCATTGTGTGGAAGATTATTATCATCATTATTGTGATTATTATTATTATAACCACTACACTACTGAATTATTATTATTATTATTATTATTACATATTTTATATGTATTGTGTTTTTCATACAAGAAAAGCAGCTCCAAGTGCTTTAAACTAAGAAAATTACATGAAATTTGACAGAATGAACAAAAAACTGGGACAGAAAATTCATGTAAAATAAGATGGAAAAATAAGATAAAGATGCAAAAAAAAAACAGGCGTAGTTGACGTAGTTTAGAAGTTTGTATTCATGTGAGAGTACATGCCTCTATCTCTCTGTCAAGGCATATTTCTCAGTGGGTCTGCACTAACAATGCCCTCTCCTACTTGTCAAGGTTGGACTAAACCAACATCTTGAACACACACGCAGACATACAAAAAAGCCCGATCACATTGCACCCACACGCTCAAGCCGATGCAGAACTGCTGCACACGCTAAAAAAACAGAAAAAAAAAAACCTCACCTCGTCATGACTCCTCATCAAGCCTGTAAATGAGCTATTGAAAGTCAGTGATTGCGATTAATTTAAACCCCTTAATAACAAACCTCAGCTCTATTCATTCAGGAGCTTCAGTCTTCCAGCACAGAAAGCCAGGGTCGGCCATGCAGAGCGTGGGTTTACTGCAGTGAAGAGAATAAAGGATCACTCTTCTCAAGGACGGCTTACCTAAGCTATCAGAAAGTGGTGGTTTACCTGGAGACAGTGTTGGGAGGAAGTTCGTGCTAAGGACAAGGAGTTGGTTTGTTACAGAGTTGTGTAAAGAAGTGTGTTGTAAGGGGATACATAGGTCATTATATCAAGCTCTCTGTAAAGGGAGATGTGCGCTCATTTTTTAAGAAACGGTCTCCACAGACCAGTCAAGTATCATTTTTGCCAAAGTTTTGAAATGAAGATTCAATCAATTCACGATCAAGCAAATTCATGTGAGTCCTCTTATAACATCTCATAAATCTCACTTCTCTACAAACAACTGTGTAGGATGTCCACAATCATATAAGGATGCATATCATGTCTATGAAAAATGTGTGCAAAACAGAAGAATTCTGTAAAACTAAGAGAATTATGATGGTCTAGATGGAGGTGGGGGACAAATTTGATAAGATAAAAGAGTTATAATGCAGCCTACTTACCAAATATGGTGATATTGGATGTTTCAGCAAGCATAAATAAATCCTGTTTAATGTATGGTTATAACTGAAACACTTGGTTTGGGTTAGAGAAGGATAAGGATCATGTTTTGAGGCAAGACATAAACTCCCAGGAACAACAAGACAGGTTGACTTCCTGCACAGCAGTGAACATTGGCACTGGACAAGAATTATGTATTACAGTGGTTAAATATGAATGTAGATGCTGGGAAAATGGGAATATGTATATATTTTTTTAATTTCCCTTCCAAACACGCAGGACACTTGGGTAAATAACACTACTACAGCCCCAAAGGTTAGACTGCTGCCAACTGCTGATCTGCACAAAATGTGACTGCGAACCGAGCCCTGTATCTTTAAATAACAGGGAAGTGAAGCTAAAACAAAACTGTCTCGCCACAAATACTATGCTCTCTCTCTCTCTCTCTCTCTCTCTCTCTCTCTCTCTCTCTCTCTCTCGCTCAGGTGTTTCGGCAGGTAAAAACCCCATTTCCCTGTTCCCCTTGGGGTGCGCTGACCTAACTGTCGGTGGTCCCCGGAGCCTCGGCTAACTCTGCAGACCCATTTGTCAACGTTGACCCTGAAACACTCCCTCCTTCCACCTGCCTCCCCACCGCCCCCCCTCAGTCTTCCCTCCCTTTCTATTCCCTCTTCCTTTGCTATTTTTAAATCCTCCCCTTATGTCTCACTGTACGCCCATCCTCCCAAAAAGACTAGAAAAGCAGCAAAGGCTGGATAAGATGGACAGAGAGGGGGAGGATAAGGGAAAAGCACAGAGAGGGGCAGAGAGGGAGAACTTACACAATATGACTCCAAACCAATGCTAAGCTTGCTCTGAAACTGAAGAACGTGTAAATAGGCACCTGTTTCCTAACGCCTTCGCTGATGATGTTATGTTAAAGTTGCATTTACAGCTTGTTGTGCTGCCACCTAGTGTCCAAAATATCATTTATACTGCTTTAACTGTTCAAAGACTCTTCAGTGAGTGCTGCACAGACTTCTGCTGGGTACCCTGCAGAAGAGCCGTTCAGTGTCAATGTTGACATGACCTTCTGCGAAAACGTAAAAAAAAAAGATAATTAAGCTCTGAGAAAAAAATGTGTTGGTAAGCGCTCAATATCTAATTACATGACTTGGAGAGGTGACACATAAATGGTTATCACAAAAATGTGACGAGCATTTCAGCACATTATTAAATAAGGTGATGCTTTAACATGAATAAAGCAGAAAAAAGCAGTGATTGACTGCAGCCAGGTATTAATTCAAGGCAATAACACAATTTATCTGGGAAAATAAGAACCACAGCGTTTTTCAGTGAATAAACCTTATTATTTATTTACTTTTTTCTGAAGCGATCACCTTGAGCACCAGGAGGATGGATTTGAGGGTCACACAGTGCTGGTATTAACAGAGGTTGTGTACAGTAATTACAGTATGCAAGGGGAGTGAGGGAGAGGGGGGTTAATAGGATGCGCGCTGACTTTTCTCAGCAAAAAACCTTATCGCTAATAACCACACACTATCAACTTAATTAAAGACCGCTTCTTTAAAAGCCCCTCAGCCTCCCTCCGCTTTCCTCTGTACCTCTTATTCTATCTTTAACTCTCTCATTTGTGCCCATTCTATCTTTCTTTCTCTCTGTCGCTTTTTTCCAGGGGAAAGCTGTTGAGTCACTCCTCCGTTGTCCCCATTCTCTTCCCTCTATCTTTGAAGTCAGCTGAATTCCACAACACTACAATCTAAAAGCAAAGAGCTCACTGCACTACGTCAGTTACATGATGCGACACGACACTTTAAGGACTTCATATTAAGGACTCTGCAGTTAAAAGAACCGAGAGTGCTGAGACAAGTTGCAAATGACCTGAAAACTAAAAATAGTCCTCTCCAAAAAAGTCGTTCACTGCAGCATTTAGACTGGGAAGACAAAAATGTAGAGGGACACGTTCGTAGCCATTGAAGCCTACTTTGTCAGCTACTGCATAACGATGTCTTGCAGAATACTTACAAATCATGTAGCTGTCACACTGGCTTATTGCAAACTATGTCACATTTTCACGCGCAACATACATGCTTCATACCTTGACACACGAAAGGCCCATGTAAAACATTAGGTGGGACAAGTTAAAACACACAAGTCGCCAAAGGATGGATGCAAGCGTGAGCTGAGGCCATTAATTCTCTGTTACCTTCAGGTCTAGAGGGTTAAAGTTTGCAGATGTGAAGCACGTGTGGCTTTCGCTTGACAGTCAGATGCAAGGACATTCCAGTTTCCTGTCAGGCTCGACACGACCTCTTAAGTTGTCTTTCATGTTAATGGATGTGATGCAGCATCTTTTTTTTTTTTTTTTTTTTTTTTTTTGTAAAGCTGAAGTTTTAAGAGCAAAGTGCTGGCTGTACGTAGACTGAGAAATTGAGCAAGAGAGAGAGAGGGAGAGAGACACAAATAAACTGAGTGTGCCAATAAAACATGAATAATGCCATTTCCCTGAGAGCCCCCCACGGTGCTCGCAGCTTGTTCGCTGCTTGTCACACAGGGACGTTCTTACAAGTCGTCCCCTCTTTCCCATCCACCCATTCATCCATCCATCCATCCTTGCGCCCATCTAGCCCGCTACTTCAGAACAATTAAGGTTGACTTCATGCTCCAGGGGGCTTTCTATCATAATGGAGAGACGAGTGAAACAAGGAAGAGGCTCGTTGGAGGGATATTTAATTCATGTCACTCTCACTGCCTGCATCTCTCCTTTCCCTGTCTTTTAGCACAGCTCACTGCCTCCAACATGGTGCAGTGCTGGGCTAGGCTACACTACGCTAACGCTAAGGGAGAGACTATGGTCCATTTTAATGGAATTGTGTAGCTACGCTAGAGCAGCTCTACACAGGATGCAGTGAGCAGGCGAGAGAAGCAAGCCAGCCTTAGTCTAACGTGATTGTGCTCGTTCACTGCAGACACTGCAGAGTAATCTGGCAACAGCATTTCTGTGTGACTCTGTGTGATTGTGTGTGTGTGCGTGTGCGCGTGTGTGTGTGTGTGTGGGTGTGTGTGTGTCTTCTTTTAAGTCAGAAATAGCTGAAGTAGAAGGGAAAGAAATGGAGGGAAAGATAAAAAAAGCAGTGCCATTAAAGAGGGGAGAGCGGAATCAAACGCTCTGTTCCTGAAACCTAAAGCAGTGGAGGGCAAGGGGCATAGCTTCGTCAAGTGCTGTGTGTGTGAGAGTGTGCATGGATGTGTACAGAGAGGACAGGGAGTGTGGGGTGCAGCTGTTGCCAACTCCTTTCGACATGGCTGCAATATATAGGAGCAGAAATCTCTCACTTCAATCTTCAAACACGCCGCGATGGGAGAAGAAAGAGAGAAAGGAGGACAGATAGACTTTCAAGATTAGATATGGAATGCAGATGAGAGGAGGAGATGAGGAGAGGCGAAGAAAGGTGCACAGGAATGCAGGAAGACCCGGTCTGATAGCCTGCGCCACGCTCAAAAACAG
Source organism: Chaetodon trifasciatus (assembly GCA_037975065.1). NCBI lineage: Eukaryota > Metazoa > Chordata > Actinopteri > Chaetodontiformes > Chaetodontidae > Chaetodon > Chaetodon trifasciatus. Next base: position 6,160,728 of record JBBMOE010000033.1, read on the forward strand.
GGCAGTTATAGCCCCCAAATGAAAGCGGAGCCTTTGTCACTAATTCACAATGACCTATTTAAACATTTTCTCTGATAAACCTCAACAAAATACCTCCTGCCCTATCTATCAACCCCCCACCACCTATCATCCAGCCCTCCTTGTTTTCAGAGATGAAGTTTGAGGAGTGGGAGGTCCATTTTTTGGCGGCTCATTTGGTGCATTTTTATTCAAAATCCCAAAGCAGCTCAAAGGGAAGACGTCGTAGAGTGGTTTTCAAGAAAATCGCTGCAGAAACGAATGGACTGCACCAATAATCACAGAACAAGGACGCTACGCTGCACCACATGCTGCACCAGAGACAGGAATGAGAGCTCAGACAGCAGAGGATGAAGATACCCATGTCTGTGCGTGGTGCATCACTCAGCACAATCAAGCCTTCCTGACCTCAAATTGGATTTCTAATAACCAGGTGTGTGTATTAAAGGCTCCCAGGTTTCCCTCCTTATTACTGGTGTTGCGGTCTAAAGCCCTGAACAGCCGAGCTGCCCTCCCATGGCTGCCATCCTAAATTTAAATTGCTCTCAGGTTGAGAAGCTATAAAGGAGATTGTATAACTCTCATACAACAACATTTGCTAGTGCAGCAGCTGAATCAGCTAGCCTAGTATAGGTAGAGCCAATAAGACACTGTATTCTTCCTGTCTTTACACTTTAAACTCTGACTGGCAGGTCGTAAGTCTCTTTCAGCAAAGTTTGCATCACTTCACGGCACCTTTCAGTGTTCATTTTGAGATGTTCTGTCCGCCATTCACTCTCGGTTTGCTGTTTTTTTTGTGTGTTTTTACAATATAAATTTCATTGAATACGTAGATTTTAATGATATTCCAAAAAAATATTCAAATTAAAGGATGGTTGGACAAAAGGGTCCATTGTTCCACTTCTGAATAACATCTGGGGCTGGCGATAGAAAAGGTATTAATGCTGGTATTATGCTTGCTGATGAAGATGATTTTGTGTGAATATGCTCACATTTAATAAAAAGGCAAGGTTTTAATGCACCTGATTCCTGATACAGACGGGAAACTGGGCTCATACGTGCATGTCAGAACAAAGAGCCTCTTCCTCTTTTTCTCTCTTTGTCCCTGGCTTCTGTCACTGTAACACACCACCCACAGGACTTGTTGGGGATCGGTCTGCATATGGAGTCACATATATCACACTGGCTGCTGCTGCAGGCCTGTGGGAGCTGTGACTTTATAACCCTTAACACTACCAGAAAATCTCTTTCAGCCATCCATCCTGAACAAGCTGTCAATCCAGACTTCCCCTCTGATTGTCAGGGTGGATGAAATCAATGGAGTGATGCGTTTAGTGTTACATATTCATGTCAACATAAATAAGCCATCGGATAAACATCCCCTGGGCAAAGTTAGTTGATATTTATCTGTGTGTATCTCAGGCGCATGAGTGACAGTAGGTGGTGATAATACGGACTGAGAAATCAACCTCTCACTCACATCTCGGTCTCCCTCTCCTCTCCACCATAACTGTGATTGACAAGTCCTCCTGAAAGATGCTTCCAGTTAATAAGTAGCTGTCGCTCATAATGAAGCAGTTTGCAGTACCAAGAATTAAAATCCACAGAGGTTCTGCAGCTTAAAAACGGCACATAGACAATTTAGTCATAAAATTTCAACATTCAGAAAAAGACCGAATGTTTCTTTGAGGGCTTCAGCAGCTGGAGCTTTATGCATTTATACTCACATTGATGCAATTGCCTCGTGACACAAAGATGAGGAATGAAAAGACTTTCGCAGCCAGCAACTGCATGCATGTGTTATCTGTATATTAGTCAGGCTTAAGCTGAGATGACAAAATTCTCTCCTCCAAAGCTGTGATAGCTGTGTTAGTCTCTGTGTGCCTCTTCAGTCTCTCGGTCGCCGAGCTCATGTTATATTTATTGTAGGGTATTTCTGTCGGCTTATGGTGGCTGACAAGAGTCGAGTCAAGCAGATCAGAAATTCAATTTACTGCTGAGACACTTGGATTAATCAACGAGAAACACACAAAAAAAGATGGATAGACACACCCAACCTAAAACGCACACAGGTACAAAGGGGTTTGTCAGTCGATCGTACACAGAAACACAAATGCACACAAGACAAACAGACGAGAGGATTAGTCTGATGTTAGCCAGGCTGTTGTTTGTTTATCCTTGTAACGACGCCACGGACTGACAATACGTCCTAGCTGGTACACACAAAAACACTTGTATGGTAATAATGGCACCAGCACTGAACAAATAGTCTGAGTGGATGTTAATGTAGCAGCGTAATACTGTTGAACCTGTATGCAGATGCTCCGGGCCTGATCGATTCCTGCACGCCATCTTAAGCATGCTGAGCATGGACAGAGCATTATTAGAGCATCTCTCCCAGCAGGAGGGGGCCTCTGCAAAAAAGAGTGTGATTCATTCAGTGGGAGAAGACAACTGCGAAAAAAAAGAGGACTAAGTAGCAGCAGAGGGATAAAATGGAGAAGATGAAGTACGTAAGGAGATTAAAGACTAAAGTAAATGCCTACACGAGTACAACATCAAAATCAATTTATATTCCTGTTTAGCTATCACATAACGCAGTGTCAGTCCTTCCATCCCAGGCCTTTGTCAATTAATTTAAGAGTGGAAAAGATGCTTCGGATGGTATGGGTCATAACTTTTGTTTTTACTGTGCCAGGGCTACCCATCCACTTGATTTTATTACAGAAAAGGGCTTTTACAGCGCCTGACCTGACTGGTCTACCTGGCTACAGCTGACACTGTTAAAAAGCACTCTTCTTTTGCAAGCATCCGTATGCTTGTGTAATGTGCAACTGTTTGTGTGTGTGTGTGTGCGTGCATGTTACTGCAATCTCTGTACACGCTGCTGCTGTTCCTGGGGCTGAAACTGAGGCTCTCCTGAGAGACTGAGGGAGGGAGTGACAGTCACTGCGAGGAAGACAAGAAGGGAGAAAGAGCCGAGGACACAGAGAGGAGGAGAAAAGAAATAGAAAGAGAGTTGGTCCAGAGTTGGGAATAGGGAAAGTAAGGCCAAAACTTTCTATACTTTGGAACAGGCGCCATCAGGGAAAGCCAGGGAGAAGAGGGAGAAAAAGGAGGAAAGAGGGAAATACACTCATAAAAAGCGCTAACAGCTCTATTTCCTCTGGCCCCACATATTCATTCAAATCGATTCCCTTTGAGAAGTGAGAGGCCATTCCTCATCTGCAAGACAGCTGCATCCAGCTATTGGAATACACACTCTGAAACATACAGTAGCTGCGCATGCCCGCATGCACACATAAGTGCCTTCGTGTTCACGGTGACATACGAACGGTGTTGTATACCGGCACACCACACCAACGCTGCACACACCAAAAATTCAAAACGAGCACAGATAACAAGTAAAGTGTTACCATGGGAATCTCACTGAGGACAGTCAGGGGGTAATAGGATATCTGACAACACCCCAGTGATGTCATTATCGCAGTCCACACAGGCAGGCCCACACACACACAGCCAATTATAGACATGCAATTACAGATTGCCTTTGTTGACAACATATTGATAAAGTGCATGCACATAGACACACACACACACACATACAGTACCAAAACGCATGTAGCTTTATGAGGTGTGTGACATCGCGGCAGGCCCTTCGGTTAAGCAGGCTGAAGATGCTCTAGTTAAATGACAGTTTGATTTAAGCCAAACAAAACAAACATCTCCACGCAGTAATTGGACAAACTCATAAATGATGTCATAAAATGTTATTTCCATCCACTCTCTCAGTCTCTCGCTCTGTCCCTCCCTTCCGTTCTGATTTGCTATTTGACACGAGCAGGCAGCAACATCAGAGTGCTTGCGTGTGTGTGTGTGTGTGTGCGTATGTGTGTGTGTGTGTAATTATACCGCCTGAGGGGAGACAACAACAGGGATGGATGAATAATGTCCTTTGATCACAATAACACCACAAACACACGCACACACAAATGTTTGGATCTGCCACATTAATGCTGGCAGTCACGTCTGTGTGGTTAGTTGGTATGAAAAACTTTTTCAGACACAAGCCTCCAGCCACCAGCCGCCATGACACAGGTACACACACACAGAGTTTATCGTGATCAGAAAACACTGTTCATTATCCTGGGATCTATCGACAGGTCTCACCACTAAGGATCAATAAATTACATAAAAACACTGCCAGCACGGCCATGCTGAATCTGTGTTTGTGCGTCATTGTTTAATTAGATAAATTGAAACACTGAGTGACAGCGGCTGATATGAGCTATCCCTGTTTATCATCGATGTACATATTGACATATGACATATTGACTAACTGTTCACAAATAACTCTTCCATCAGCATTTGATCAATGTGATAGCAATCGCTCCGACGGCTTCCACGTCAACTAAAACTATGTTTTTATCAAAAGCCCTTTAGTGCCTCTCATTCACACATTGATGGTGGGCACTGGTCTAACCATTGGGAGCAACAGCACAAAACGAGAAACCAGCTAACACATGCATAATGTCAGGCTGAATTTTGAAGCAAATATAATGTAAAGGGCTAAAAATGCCTTATATTATATTGTACTGGAATATTGAGAGTTGCTCTGCATTAACTCTTGCATTGAGGAAAAGCATTTCTGCACTGACCTCCATTGGTTGAATCTGTTGAAGCTGTCACAGCAGCCGGGTGTGGCCAGGTAATCAACCACACCCAGCTCTGACGTTGCACTGGACTAATGGACAAATGGGTGCACACGTTCCTCACTGATTCATAGAGCATGATGTCCTGTATCTTTTTTTCCCTTATCTACTTGACATGTGAAGCATGTTTTTAGTATCTTAAACAGCACTTTATGAATAAAATGTATTTATTATGAGTCATCACTAGTTGGCAGCAAGATTATTTTACTGCCTGTACTTTGTCTTTAAGTGACTTATCCCCACTAATTAGAGACCACTGAAAAATCAGACAGAACAGAAAAAGCTCTTTGGCTGTTCTTTTTATTTATTTATTTATTTATTTATTTATTGGGGGGGGGGCTAATCTGGGAGTCTCATGCCTGTGCCCCACTAAGCATCAGACATGTACATGTCATTATTTGTTTGTTAATATTCATTAATTTCTTTGAGTCACTGAATAAATTATTAATTAACCCATGGAAATGGAAGTGTCATTTGTTTAAGACGGCCAGTGGATGAACGCTGAAGGAGAAGTACCATCTCCATGTTGTACCTGGTGATATCACTGCGAAAGACCGATGTTGCACCATGGACAACACACACACACACACACACACACACACACCTGCATTGTTACAGTGCAGAGAAACATTAAAGAGCATCACAATATTTTCCGACTCTTTGAACACTTTTTGTGTTACTTTCCAAAGAGTTAGTTTTCTCTTCAAGAAGCACAACAGAGAGGGACATCTCCCAAGGCTGCTGTTAATACATCTGGTGCACGCAGGCCATGATTAAATTCACAAGGCGTGCTCCAAAAAATAAAGAGAAAAAGAAAACAGCCACCGCAGGAGCAGAGGATATCAGACAAATCAGACTGGACGTGTCAATAGGCAGCTCTGACTCCGAGCAGACTCTAACTAAGACTTAAGAAATACAGAGAGAGAACCATGTTTCTGACCGACATGATCCAGATGCCATTATTGACCTTTGAGCAAGTCGATAACCATTTAGCGTGAGAATGACACGAAGCCAATCAACAAGCCGGGCCAGACATCCACCCACACAATTACAGCGGGTAAGAGGATGAGAAGTTGATACAAGACAGAAAGGACAGAACACAAGCAACAGAAGTATCAAAAAAAATAAGGTGTGAAGGGGACAAAAGTCAGCAATGAAATCAAAATAATATAACCTGGGGGGGTTGTGTTTTTTGTTTTTTTTTTCAAACACACTCAGTTTTAAGGAGCTGCCAGGGTGGCACCTTCAAGCTGAATTGCTGAGAATGCAACCAGGGAAGACATTTCTTCCCTTAATCAATAATGTATTCTTTACAATACAGGCAAGTGATGCATTATTCAACAAAGGCTGAGAGATGTATGGAAGGGACGGACACAGGGAGATACTGCAACATTTATCTCATTAACAAGCAAGAACGAAAGATGAGGGAGAAGGACAGAGAGATGGGCAGAGGGACAACACAAGGAGGGAATAAAAGCAGGAAAAGAAAGAGAGGAGACGAGGCGTAAATAGCGTTGTTTTGGGGGGTTTTTTTCCAAATGGGGGAGCTCTCAGATGGTATTCTCTAGGGGTTGACATGAAACGGCTTTGACTGGAAGTCATCAGCACCAAGAGATTTAGCCTCCAAGTGACAGGCAAAGGAACCACGCACACAAAGTAAAAGTATATTCAGTATACGCCAAGGCATTAAAGCATATATACGCAGGGAAATTTCACACACGTCTAGGCACACACAAGTATGAAGGCGTAATCGTGAATAGACAAACACACCGAGGGTCTTACAAGGCGTAATCATTGGAGGCGAGCTTCTCCTCATATTTCACATGAGGATTAGCAAAAATCTGCACAGAACAAGGCGGCAGGAAGACTCTGCTACACACATTTCAGAGGGTAACCGCATAAACCTTAACCTACAGAGGGGTGAGGAGTTATATAAACTTTGAAAGGAGGGTAAAAGACTATGTAAACCATTCAAGGAGAGGATACAGCAGAGGACACTTGAAGAATCCTAATCCCTGTTTGGGATGGCAACACACTGCAGCACTCATTAAACAGATTTAGCTCTTATTGTGTGTGTGGTGGGGGGGTGAAGGTGGATATCACACAGTTGACATCATCACAGCCATTATCCTGCAGATTCGGAGTATACAAGTGATGCCAGGACCTCTAATCATGTAGAAAATTATGCAGCCTAACATGTATTAATATGCACAGGCACATTGTGAGTGAGGCGATGTATTCAGCTCAGGTTTATTTCCAAAAAACATTTAACCAAACAGGGATAAAACAAGAACTACATGGTGGCGAAAGACTACTTAATAAATTGATTATTAATAATGGATCTAGAGAAATTTTGATCATAGATTAAATCACTTATCAAACAAATCTACCTTCTCAAAGGTGAGCATTTACTATTCTTTTGTTGATTAGGCAAGCACGAGAGATTTGAAGATGGAACCTCGGTCTTGGGGAAATTATGGTCAGCATTTTTATTTACAATTTTTGACAGGTTATAGCATGTTTAATTGAAGACATAATTGGATGATTAATTTGTGAGGAAAGTAATCAGCTGTAGTCCTAATAAAAGCTTTGCTGCATTGCGGGTAAGTAATTGTTTCCTAACATGTTAATACTCCTCACATATTTCAGCATTTAGCTGGGGCACCGCAGATGTCGGGTGCTAAATTAAATCTCTTTTTTAACATTTGGATTGTTTTGACTTCTACATTCACTCGTACATCTTTGCCCGTGACCAAACCTCCAGCTTTGATTTTCCTTTGAGATATTATTCAAAAATCTGGTGACTGGGCAGTACAGTAACTGTTCTGCCCAGTCGCCAGAATGAAATGTTGGCATTTAACATTCCTGCCACCATACTTTAAATTAGTATGTTTCATACATATCAGCTTTTCTGCAGCAGGTATCACAGCGATGTAGTTCATATTACCAGTGTGTGTATGTTTCTCTTCAGGCGATGGTGGTGGCATGATGGCTCAGCGAGACAACTGATGATTTTAAGCCAAACCATGGTCTTTTCCTAAGCCAAGCAGATTTTGTGCCTAAAACCAAACCAGACCTTGACCACAGCGTTGTCACAACATTAAACTGAAAACTGCCAACATTTATTCTGGCAATTCGGGTGCTGAAAACGCATCTCCAAAATATTCCACAAAACACCATACTAACAATGATTATAAACTTCACCCATTGCTCAGAGGCTCAAAACATGTTGTGTAAGCCAAAGGAGGCTAAAAAGATGAAGATGAAGAAGATGAAGATGAAGAAGCATTAACAACATACATTATACCTTAACCTGGAGGCATACACACTCTGTAAGAGCTCTAGTGTGGTGAAAGGTAGATGACTTCACATAGCGTGAGGAGTGAGGAGAGCATGCGGCTCAGAAGATAACGCAGATAGACAGATACATCGGGAGGAAAGAACAGAAACATGAGAAAGAAAACAAAGAGAAGACAAAGTGGAGGGTCGAGCACTTTAAAGTGGATTATTTTCTCCTCATCTGCTCCTGCAGAGGAAACACTCCCACTGTCAAGGAGCTGAATTGCCGCTGTTTCAATGACACTTGCTGACAGGGGACATGAGGTGTGTGTGTGTGTGTGTGTGTGTGTGTGTGCGTGTGTGTGTGTGTGTGTGTGTGTGTGTGTGTGTCTACACTGCTGAAATAGGTGGTGTGTGGCAGGTGCCAATCAGGACATTTTGTAATTCCCCTCCACTCAGCCTCGCCTCTGGTCAAGATGAGGGATTATCCCTCACCCCTTCATTTCTCTGCTTCCCTTCTACACCTCCTCTATTTCAGCACTCACCTCCTCCCTCCTCTTCTTCCCTCCCCTCCCCTCCTCTCCTTAAAAGGTGCTACGTGTAGCATTACAGGATCAATAAACCATTACCACAGTAACTTTAAGGCATTTGTATATTTACTGTAAACAAACAAGATCATCGCTGAGAGGTTCTCCAGCCTCAGCGACCTCTACACTCCAGGTTTTATTGTGGGCCACAGGGTCGGATTTGGTGAGAAATCTGCTGGACTGCCTGAGCAAGAGATTGCTTTATAGCATGAAATAGGAAAAGGACGCTATTCTCTCAGTGCAACTGGAGCTAAAGATTTGTGAAAAAGAGAGGTTTATAGGAAAATCATTTATCCTCTTCAGGAAAGTGAAAGAAAAGTCAGACACACACTAGCTTGTGGGAGAGACACTAAAAACTGTGGTACTAATTTTGAAAAAGACCTACCCCATTGGATAATGCCATATGTTTGCAATAATTACACCAGGATAGTATATCTGTCAATAACTTGACAATGCCGCATTGAAAATGCTATATGTAGCATCTGGAAAGCCTTCTTTGATCTTCTGGGCAAATAACACAGATAAGACTATCCCCATTGTGACTGTGATGAATCCCAGGAGCTAAGCACTGCCTCATGAATCCACCGTATCATGTGCTGCTCATCTATTCCTATTCAAAGTTCAAAGTGATTGGCAGGCGAGGGATGTCGCCTATTCAAATGTGAGAGCCAATCAGGACCCTTGCCTTGTCTGAGGGAATCCTGCGCCATGAATGGAGACTTCCAAGATTACAGCTCGCTGCACCACGCAACTCGCTGTTAGCCAAACTATTAAAACACCCACTGTTGTCATATTTCCTCACCCTTTCCTCATTTAGCCATCCATTCTTCTTCCCTCCTCTTTTCTCTGCCTGATTTTAAAATACTCTTTTCTTCCACCCATTCCTCCAGCCACAGATACTTAACGTGTCCTCACACCCCCTTTGCTTCCTCCACATTATCTCTACCCTCCATTGCTGGCCTGGTCTATCTCTTTTTCTTTCTCAGCTACACTGATATTTGAGCTTACTGACAAGGCTTCCCTCCAATCTGATAGCACGATAAGATATTAGTACCATTTTACAGGCTTTAGACAGCTCCAGCAGCCAAATATGTAGCAGCTTATAGGTGAGTGCGCACTTGGGTTTCTTGATTAAGCAAAATGCAAAAGCCAGAAATTTTGGCAAACCACTCCAACGCAATCTTTCAGTCATCAGTTCATTTTTAATTGCAGCATTCAGCCATTCAGTCTACTCCATTCCCCGCCTGGCTTAGCACAACTCCATCCATTCATCAACAACATGTAGTCAAACATTCTTCCAGCAATCACTCATCCACCTATGATCCTCCACACACAGCTCCATACCTTATCAGCCATGATCATGGACGACCCTCCGTGGATGCCCAGGATGGGTATGAGTGTCTGCGAGGAAATAAAATCCAAAATCTGGGCGATGGCCTCCTGGTCAGTGCCATCCCCAAACACCACGCCATGGATCTTAGTCCCGGACATCAGGTCACACATGTGCGTGATGATGCTTTTCGGGTCGGTCTCATTGACCAGCAGTGTGACCACGTTGACATCGATGGGGTCCTCCTTGCTCCACAGCGCCCGGATGTCCCGGTCTGAGATGTAGCGCGTGCGTCCCAGGATCACCGCAATGTTCAGGACTGGCACTTTTTCTGAGCCACCGCCAGTCCGCTGCTTTTGAGCTGCCACGGGGTCTGCAATCAGGGTCACCGCCACCAGGAGAGCCAGCGACAGCAGCACACTATTACTACCAGTGCTGCTGCTCCAACTGCTGCTCCTTCTACTCCTCCTCTTACTCCTTTTGCTGCTGAGGGACATACTGCCAAACCACTTCATCCCCTGCATGGAAAGAGGGTGAGGGACAGCAGAACAGATGAAGACAGATCAGAGAGAGAGAAGGAGATGGGAAAGAAAAGTGTGAAGAGATGATGGCAGAGAGAAAAAGACAGGGGAGATAAACTGTTAATGCACACCTCCTTTAGCCCACACATCCAGGTTGAAACCTTCTTTTTTATTCCACATCTTCCTGGTAACGTTATTAAACACATAAACCTTGTGGGGGGAGAGATGGCCTTGAGAGGAAGTTGTGGAGGGGTGAGAGAAAGAGAAGATGACTAACAAGTATATACTTTATGGTCACGACTGCTACCATCAGATGACTCAGGAGCAAGCTGTGTCGCTCAGAAGAGGCAGGCAGACATTTATACAGTTTACGAGTGTAGCACGCAACCTGCAAAGATGACGCACAATTTAAAAGGGAGACCCTGTGAGTGACGGCAACAGATGAACTGACATGTATGTATGCATGTTCAACAACTTTTTGATGGATTACAGTGAAATTTTGGGCAGACTTTCATGGTTCCCTGAGGATGAATCCTTAGGACTTTGGAGATCCCTGACATTTCCTCTTGCATGAGGTTGCCATTTGTGTTTTTTAGTGGAATATCTCAACTATTGCATAAATTACCATTAATCCATTCAATGGTACCCAGCCCCTACACTACGGCAAAATTTTATTGTCCAATACTAGGGCTGCAACTAACGATTATTTTCATTGTCTATTAGTCTGTAGATTATTTTCTTGATTAATCAATAGTTGTTTGGTCTAGAAAATGTCAGAAAATGGTGAAAAATGTTGATCAGTGTTTCCCAAAGCTCAAGATGATGTCCTCAAACGTCTTGTTTTGTCCATAACGCAAAGATATTCAGTTTACTGTGACAAAGGAGTAAAAATACAGGAAATGTTCACATAATGGAAGCTGAAATCTTTTGGCCAGTTTATCTTACAAAATTATTCAATTAGAAAAATAATTCAGTAGTTGACACTAATCGATTAATAGTTGCAACTCTATCCAGTAAGACAGTGAACAGCAGGCTGACAGTAAATAAAACTGCATACAACTCTAAAAAGTTACATAAAACTATAAGAACTTTATAACTGGTGTATGTGATTGTCATACTGCTTTTTTTTTTTTTTTTTATTAAATGTCTAATAAAAAGGAAACTATATTGAAAGCCCAACAATACTGGGATTGTATGGTATGAACTGAAATATACAAATCTCTTCTCAGCAATCAAGAAGCTGTGCGAATATGAATAGTGAATAAAACAATAAAACTGTTTCATAAAGTCTGTTACACCTGCCCCATGACGCCGGTGCTGCTTTGAGCATTTCTTCGCATCTATTTATTAGATTCTTATGTAAACGATTCATGTGGTGACACAGCGGTCAGACACACACAGATCACTTTGTACCCCTGAGGTAAGTAAGAGACAAATTACATAAAGGCTGAAAAGAACAGACTAATGTAAACCAGCGAGTGCTATAAATAGCTTGGGATGCCACTGCGGGCTTCGGAGAGGGGAGGGAGGGTTGGAGGGGGGGATTCCTCAGTTGAAACAAATGTTTGTGTGCTTGACAGTGTGCATGTGTACGTGAATGTGTGAACATGTGAATATGAGACTGTGATAAGAAGGCGACAACTGTAACTCTGCACCAACCAGAAGCAGAGCAGCACAGTGACATCACCATCACACAGACATCACTATGAACACCGGCCCGCTCCCCGCAGAGATAACAGTCAGTGCACCTCCTTGAACAGCCAGTGTTCAGAGAGCAGAAAACATTGAGTGTGTGTTGGTTTATCATCATGTGTGAGACATATGAGCAGGTGTGCTGAACAGTAGAGCGTGAGCAAAGTCAGAAGAGCATGAACCATATGGCCACATAACGTGTGCACGTGAACTGTTGACGATTTATGGATTCACTGACAGGAGCGCGTATTTGCGTCGGCGCAGCGCCTGTTGGTGCATGATTGATTTACTAGAGCTGTCTTTTGTCAGGCTGCTGTTGAAACCAGTACAGATTTCAGCTAGACCATAAAAAACTCGTCACATTTACAAAACGTTCCCACTCATTAACAGAAATGACACAAGAGCACTGCAAGACATCCACATGTTGCCTACCAATGTCTTCTCATTAGCAACCAATGGCAGAGAGTGACTCATGCAGATTTAATAGCTACAAAGGACATGGGGCATTCAGTCCTGCAGCATTGTCCATTTGTCTCTTAGTTTAGAAAATTTGTCTAAAGATTTATATCAAATTTGGTTAATAGTATTTGTGCAGATCTGGATGCACATGAAGAACGTCAAATTTCTTTAAATAATGCTATATGTGTATTTTAATGTAGACCTGAATCTACTGTAGATGCACACTGAAAATGTCTAAATTTTTTGTGCTCCTGAAGCAGAGCATTTTGGTGGAAGTTTGCCTTATTTCTTAGATATACCACAACGTAAAGCAATTCATTACAACTTTTTTCTGTGCCAATTACACCAGCCAACTGCTGTTTAACTGGCCTTCTGAGTCTCTCATTCAAGTTTTTTTTATATAAATATCCTAATTAGAGTAGTTTTTCAGAAAGTTGAGTAAAAAAAAATATGTTTTGCAGTGTTGTTCAAACTGCGCTGGCACTGTCTATTCGTAAATATGACGGTGCTTTTAGATGGTTTTCTCTCAACTAGGATTTGTCATTCTGTAATGAAACGGAGGCTCTGTTGGAAGGCTCTGCTGTGAGCTGAATAATGCATGGTGGGCTCACTGTGTCATCCTGCGTTTTTAAAACAAGCAGAGGACCCCCCCCCCCCCCCCCACCCCAACTGAGCATGAACACTGTTAGAGCAGACCTGAGGATGAATCACCCAAATCTCAGTTCATTCACTGCACAGAGGGCTGAACACTCTCCTAGTGTCTGTGTCGAGAAGTTGTCATCCTCCTTCACCCAAAAGCTGTAGGATTAAATGAAGGCTTGCCCTGACAGTTTGTGAAATCACTTAATACTATAGGACTGATATTCAGCTCTCACTGGAACGTTGGAAATGGAGTTTAAGTGATCAGAGAGACGGAGTAAAACCAGTCTAATCAAACGTTTCCAATCTTTTACATGTTCATATCTACACACCAACATCCACGCTGCAAACTTTTCGCTTGACAGATTGACTTCATAATTGCCAGACCATTCTGCCGCTGCTGAAACTGCTGCTGCTATAATCATTTTACATATTGGGCCACATTTCACCATTAATATCACAGCATCAGCTGGACCATCAAACTGTTAAAATGCTTTTCATCAACAGTTTCTGGGGGTTACGGGAGAGTTATGAAGCCCACACAGTCTGGAAAATTTGAGCAGAGGAGCTGAATAATGCTGTTACATAAATGCCTCCATATTTACTGTACATGCAGAGATTTAGGGGAAGGTTTCTTTCTATATGCGAGCCGCTAGACCATTTCAGGACATGAAGAATCCTCTTCATCTGGAGGAAACACATGCACACATTTCACTGCAGGTAGCTATAGTAATGATGCATGGCAAAAGCGGAGTTATAAAAGGGTCAAACTGGTGCCAATTTGCCATGTTATGGTATTCATAGTAACAGTTCATTGTTGATGAGATTATCTTTCAGTTCCAAAGGGTGGTGTGGAAATTTGACGAACAAAAGAGGTTTTTTTTCCTCTCTTTCCCTGTCTAAACAACTCAGCGTGGCATCACAGGGGGATTTTAGGGAGAAAGAATGGACAGGAGAGGAGAAAAACAAGCAGATGGAGTAAAGGCAATGCAGAGAGGGAAAAAAGTAGTATATTGAGAAAAAGGTCCAGATACACAAAAAATAAAAGGAAAAGAGAGAGAGAGAGGGAAAGAGAGGGAGCATCCCCGGCCAAATCGGATTGGGGCAGTTTGTCGTCACACAAAGGCTACCGTTTCTTGGCACCACAACAGTAAATGATGTTTGGCAGGCACATCCATAGTACTGGCTATCGTTCACACACACACACACACACACGCACACACGCTCATATTTCCTACCTCACACCAGGCACGAACCATAAATGCTCTCTGTGCATGTTCGTGTCACGTTTAAAATCATTTCCTCTGTGAATAAGAAACCAAAATACAATGCAGGTGTCATTCTTTTTCCTTCAGAGCACACCTGCGCGCACGCACACACACACCAGCAGTGAAATCTCTTTCTTGCAATACCATTACCACAACTCCCACGCTTCACCGTCACAAAGCCCACAGTTCTGGTCCACACACCACTAGCTTTCAGGTGCATCAATTATTCAGCTGCATTATCTTTACATGATGATTAATATGATTACATTTACCGCTGCCGTCACATTCGTTCTTCCTTCTATCTTTCTAAATGGCATTAAAATTAGATTAACATACTCAACACACTCTATGGATATGATTTATTTACAGGGTCGGGGCCCTGAATGGTTGATACCAACGATGATAAGTGTGTGTTTTACTATGCACCAGCCCAGAGGACGCATGTGTTACATGCTTTCTGGTTCGTGGGAGCCTAACCTGAATATAGTGTGTTTTTTGTTTGCCATGCCGCATTGGCTCCTCTATGACTCCACATTCATTCATCGCTCTTTCACCGGTTCACTTATGTGTCCATCCTTGACTTCATCTCTCATACTGCTTTCATCCATCCTCCCCCACTGCATTGACTTAAGCAAGATATTTTGCATTACAGACTCCATACTCCTCCATGGTCTCTCATAATCTCTTCTCCAAGGTTTTTCAGGCCTTAAGGCGCGTTGTGAATATTCAGCCTCACAGCTACACCTCTTCATCTGCCATCTTTTCTTTTTATTCCATCCCTTCACCTTTGCTGTCTGGATCCCTCCTTTTTTTCCCGCCACATTGCTCCTCTTTATGTCTGAGTTCAGCGGGAGCAGACAGAAGAAAAAGACACGTTTCTATGTAACTTTCAACTAATGTTCTGTGAAAATACTAACAAGGGTTCAACATGATCAAAAGAGTAAAAGTGGACATGTATTTTTTACTTTTCATTGTTCAGGTTTTGGGTTTGGTTTCATCGTTCCTGTGAGGGTAAATATTAATACTCTGGTGCATGTCAAATTAGACAACAGTGTGCAGTGCCTCAGTGTATAGTGTCATGTTCCCTACCATAAAGAAGTTGTTTTTATTTAGGTTTGGTGTGGGAGCCTTGGTGAGTCAGGCCGTATCACCCACCATCGTTGGCCAACCTCCCTATAATGCCTCCTCGTACAGTAGAGGAACAAGTTTCTGTGGTGTTTTATTTCAGGTATGGTTGGTTTAGTTGACGATTGACTTTTGATCTTTGTAAGCTTTATCCAGCTGTCTGCATTTGGATGCTGCTTCCTATTGGCAGTTTCAGTCATTCCTCTCTGATATCTCTCTCTTGCCCTTTCCCTTCCAGAAGAGGGGGATGCACAAAGGTTCCCAGCCTCAAACCAGGGATGCTGAGATCCATGGACTTAACCCCTAAACCGCAGGGACACAGCCTGTCTCTCCATCCCTGAGCATATTCAAGGGGCTCGAGCCTCTTCCTCCTCTCTCTGGTTTTGGTTCACCAGTGTTTTCTTGCCCCTGCTCTACTGTGTCTTTGCTGTCTGTTTGAGACATATTCTAAAATAACTCGGCTTTGTTTCTTCATTTATTCATCTATCCCAAAACATTCTCTCTTCTTCTCTGCCATCATTCTCCCTGTCTCTAATTTCATTCCTCGGGTTCTGCATCCCTCTATCCCATCTCATCCCTCTTATCGGTGAAAATTCTCCGCTACACAGAAAGTGATGCATTCTACATTTCCAGCATGAGCTACTTATTTACACAGAAACGCATATCTAGCATGAGCAGTGATAGACATCTTGGCTGAACGGATGAGGAAAAGAGGGCCACCTACAGAAACTAAAGGACATCAACAGAAAATCGCTCCCAGGCGTGATGTTACTGTAACACCCACACTGTCTGACTGACGGTCTATGGGGAAGTACAGTTCTGAAGCAAAGAGGATGTAGCTCCGATTATTTTGCCAAAAGAGTTGGATGATGTCTTTGGTGGCTCTTGAGGAGCTTTCCAAAGGATTGTGACATTTGAAAGACATAAACATTCATCAGGCAGGGAGATTTCTAACCAAAGAAGCCATCAAGATTCCTTGGATGAAGTAAAGAATCCAGTGTTGTAGGAGCTTATTATAGAAACTAAAAGTCAGGATGTCATTCTTTTCCATCGTGACTTCCCCCAAACTTTGGTGGAGTGCTGCTTTGAGTAACCCACAAAACGGTTCCCCATCTCTTCTGCCATTCCTCTCCTCTGTCAGCTCATTCCTCTACCCGTTTTCTCCCAGCCATCCCCTCATTCAGACTCTCTCTCTCTCTCTCTCTCTCCCAGGCCCCAGCCATCTGCTCTGTGTGCCCTGACGTGTGCATGAGCACCCATGAGAAGCCCAGTGGAAGTAATCGTCTGTTACCACTCAGGCTTCAACATGTTGTCTGCCCACTGCACATACCTCTTTAGCTCCCCACAAACCCATTGTGTGTGTGTGTGTGTGTGTGTGTGTGTGTGTGTGTGTGTGTGTGTGTGTGTGTGTGTGAGAGAGAGAGAGAGAAAGAGAGAGGGGGAGAAAGTGAGAGACCGCAACAAAGAAAGACCATGACTATTCTCTTATATAATGGGTGTGAACAGTGTTTTCTCTCTCTCTCTCTCTCTCTCTCTCTCTCTCTCTCTCTCTCTCTGCACCTGATGCCTAACACACACCTATGCCTGCCTGCTACGTTGGAAGATAACACTCTACGCTTCACAATGTCTCCTCACTTGTGTCTTTTCACATTCAGTCCTTGTCCCTCTTTCTGAATTTCAACTTGATTCATGGGCATGACGTGCAAATACATTTACAATGCCCATGTTTATAAAGGAAAATGGTATTTAAAGAAAAAGAAAGTACGAATAGATCATATTGTATGCTGTCATTCAGGGTGGTCACATGTAGGTTGGCAGGTTACTTCTTATCTGTCTGTGTTGCTTTATGGCCTCTGCTCCTGCAGCGTTTCTATCTCTTGCCCAACAGGAAGAGGAATCTTTTCTCTGAAGACACCTCTGAGGGCCAGAGTCAGAAGTGATTTCAGATTTTAGTCAGCCATGAACAGTGGTGATGAATTTGGAGCACAGCGGTGCTGCTTTGCAGGAGCAATCTGCTCAGTACTTGATGGGCGACTTGATTTTAACCCTTTGCGTTTATTTATTTCTTTTTGTAGAAGAAGTATCCTCTGACTGACTGCACTCCAGAGCCGAGTTCTGTTAATGGTGTTTTCATCTGCATGCAAATAAAGGTGTATTGAAAATCAATCCCACCCATCTCTCTCTCTCTCTCTCTCTCTCTCTCTCTCTCTCACACACACACACACACACACACACACACACACACACATTTCACTCTTATCTTCTCACACTCACCATTTCTGTCTACACCCTTCGCTCTGCTTGTGCTGCTGTTGTTTAATTAGCCATAATGAATGCAACAATACTTAAAGGCAGTAATCCATCTTTTTAAACACGCACACACACACATATTCTCTTGCTAAATGGTAAAAGCAGGCGAAACCATATGGCAGTTATAATTTACAATTGGGCCTCAATGTACATGGGTTGAAGCCGTGGGTTAATACATTATTTCCTTTTGCTGTCATAAAAATATGGATTGCCCCTCCATGGGCTGCAGCTGGCGCCTTTACAAACAGAGAGAGAGAGAGAGAGAGAGAGAGAGAGAGCTTCTCTGTGATAGGAGAACTGCGCTTCAACAACGTGACTGAATCCCGAGAACTGGGGAGAGGGTGAGGGGAGTGAGAGGAGATGTAAATTCACTTGGATCCCCCCATTAAGTTCAATGGAACCAACACAATACAAGTGCGACCCCTACTGGTAAAACGTCAGCCGGCTTCCTCCAGTCCTGGCCGAGACGCTCCTTACATCGTGAAAGATTTTTATATATTTATTTATTTTTGCGCAAACGCCGTGTTCACTTTCTGTCGCGTTTCGGGAGGCGGCACAGACGAAAGGATTTGGCACTAAAAATGGCATCATAACTTCATAAATCAGCGGCGTGTTCTTCGAGATTTGCCCCAGGACTGTTCGTCCTAGTATGGGATGGAGAGGAGCTGGAAGTTGTGCCAAGCAGTGGCGCGACCAAAAACCCCGCAATGTGTTATCCAACCTCTGTATAAAAATCACCTGAGAGCACGCCCGCCTTTAATTTAGCGTGGCGTGTGCGCTGCGTTAAACTCTTTTTGGTCAGACCGGCTTCACTGTGCATGTGGCCAACTACCAAAGGGGGGCACGTTTCTTTGAATTTCACCTGTACAGTCAGTGTATGGGTGCACACAAATTTATGTCAAACGAATAAATGTGTTTAGCAGATATTGGTCGGCTGAGAGATGCTGTATAAAGACACGCTTTGAGGCAGCCTGCGCTCCGCTCACTGCGCCAGTGTTATGAATTATGATGAAATTGTGATACTTGACGTAAGAGCTGAGAGCGTTTGATTCTTTTGTTTGTTTGATTGCGTTTTAGACCGTCTGCCTCGCATCGTTTAAATCCCAGTGGGTCGTGTTTTAGGGTCGTGGTGTGGGTGCCGCACTTTGGATGAGGGACGCCTGTGGGTAAAAGCCGCACGGCGCCCGGTGACCAAGAGAGCTAGAAGGATCAGAGACAGAGACGGTGCACGATCATCACAACCCAAATTCAGGGAAGAAAAATAACAGACACGGAAAAGTACTTACAGCATCTCCCTTCCACAGAGCTCCAAAACATTGGTGTGAGATGACATTGCAACAGTCCCCTCTCTCCTGTGAGAAACCATGCAGCCTCTGACGGTGATCACACTCACTAACACCGCACAACAGGAGCAAAGAAGAGAATCACAGAATCTCTGGCGATTAATTATTCCCACCGTGTCCAAAATCAACCAAAAAAAAGGAAGAAGAAAAAAGAATGAAATCCCCCGTTTTCAGCACTTCACGAGCGCGCAGCTGCGAATAAAATCACTGTTGTTGTAATCCAATCTTCATCTTGTGTGCGCCCACCGCTGTTTCTCCACTGCAATCTCTGCTGGCCCCGCGCATTGTGGGGGCTCAAACCTGCCTCTATGAGATTAGAGCTCCCGGTATCCCGTTATTCCTGTCCCGGGCGAGGAGAGGAAGAGGCAGGTGAGCAGCCGCCGGACGCACACACAGACGCACACGCACATTGACTACTACAGCAGAGGCTCCGGCAGCCTGCAGACCGTGCATGGGACCCGCTCCCAACGTCTCTCTCTCTATCTCTTTCTCTCTCTCTATCGTGCATGTGTGTATGTGCGAGGGAGAGAGAGAGAGCTGAATGTGCACGCGTGCGTGTGATTTCGCGTTTTGTCTATGTGTATGCCAGCGCGCTTCTGCAGAGGCAGGGGCAGCTGGATAGATAGACGGACTGTCGGTCCGTCGATCTCTCTCTCTCTCTCTCTCTCTCTCTCTCTCTCTCTCTCTCTCTCTCTCTCTGCGCTAAAGCTCCTTCAGGAAGTAGCTCAGTCAAAGAAACACTACAGGCAGAGTTGGGCTAAATCACAAATGATTCACACAACAATTTTACCCTCCCTCCTCAGACATTTCACCATCTCCATTCTTCTTTTTTTTTTTTTTTTTTTGGTCAAGAATAATCCTCTCTCTGCCAACAACTGGCTCCCCCCATTCATGCCTTTTGGGATTTTTATACAGTCAATCCATCCGGAAAACTGGAGCACAACAGAGCAGATAACGGGGTATAAAAAGACAGACCAACCAGTGGCGCAAGGCAAAAAACAACATGAATAAACGGCTGATGAAAGTCAATTGTTCCACCTCCATGCACGGTTTTAACTCAGCAGTGGGAACACCGCACAGCGTGTGGACGTGAATGCATGATGCGGACCAATTAGTCCATGCGTGAAAAACCTAAAAACAGTTCAACAATGTTTTGTTTTGTTAAGCTAACTGAGATAAATAAACACAGATTGCCGGTAACAAATGCAGCTCATGTCCCACTGCTCCGTGAAATTTATCAAAATGTTGAAGACAATATTGTACCTGCAAGTTTCAATACAAATGGTGCGTTTGGGGAGCAAAGTTGGCGTCCAGGTGGCGTCGCAGGTGAGCTTGGACAACTTCCGACCTGTAAACACAGAACTCAAACCTTTAGTTCCTGCTGTGCAAAGATGTTCCGGGACTACTCTTCCTGTAAATGCCGCCATCCTGCTGCCATCATTGTCAGATCACAGAAAATGTGAATTAAGCTGCTTTGTTTCAGCTCGAGGCCTGGAGTGTGTGATGAGGGGCTATCCAGCGATACTGTAAGCTAAAGGTGGGGGAGTCAGGAGAGGTGTTTTAAAATAGTGCTGCACAAACCAGCAGGCTTCTTTCAGTTTGACTGTGAAGTTTAAAGATATAGGAGTAACTCAAACCCACATCCCCAGTGTGGAACAACACTTTCTGCTGCAGTCTGGAAGCCCAACTTGAGACACTTGAGTAAGGTAAGGCTACTTGAGTAATTTTCTCAGGCTTTACAAAGTAAAACAGTCACCTTCCCCATATAATAAACTGACTTTAATAAGTAAAACTGGAGTTCCCCTTTAAGGTAAATGGAAATAAAGGAACAGTGGCAGCATTAAAATGCATGGGCTTAATAAATTAAGGAGCTCAGGGCCCCACCTACAGATGGAAAACGGGAGGGATTTCATGAAAATATCTATCTATCTATCTGTCTATCTATCTATCTATCTATCTATCTATCTATCTATCTATCTATCTATCTATCTACTGCATTTAGCATCTTAGCAGGCTCGGCAGGCTCAGCAGTAGTGGATCTCTGCCTCTCCATGACTTGGAGGCTGTCATGTGAATTTCCACACCTCTCTGCAGTACAACCTCTTTCTCTGATGAGAGGAGTGCAGAGGAGAGAGAGCATCAGAGAGAGAGTGAGAGGGATGGAGAGAGAAGGGGGTGTTACATGCAGTAATACGGCCCTCACAAATGGGTATAAAGTTACAATTCACACCTGACTGAGCAAACGACTACCAAACGACTGGAGAGGCTCAAAGGAAGCATCGTGTGTGCGTGTGTGTGTGTGTGTGTGTGTGTGCATGCGAGCACAAATATATATGTGTGTGGTTACTGGTCACTGTTTCTTTTCCATCGTGTGGATGTACTAGAAATCCATGCTCTCCACGCGGCTGCAGCTTAAAAAAGGGGCTACTTTCAGATTCATTATGGAGCAGAGATGCACCATTCAGCCACACTCCTATTCGAGGAGAGTAAACAAACAAGTTTCAGTGTGCCAGCGACCCTGTCACCGTACAAGAAAAGGCTCCAGTGTTCCTACAAGGACAGACTACACACGCCGACAAATACCACAGCAAACCTGTAAGCAGCATGGATGTGATAAAAATGTCACAGAATGCCATTGTGACATTAAAAATGCCATAAGGCTCAGTCATGTTACTATGAACTCATTACTGAGTATCACAAACACATTATAATAGTCCCTACAGGAATATTACTGTGATACCATCAGAGGTAAGATTACAGTGAAGTGCCATAAGGTCACATGTGAATATAAAGCAGTCTGGGTCATATACTGTACTGTACATGAAGACTTCAATGATATTTAAATGAGGGATTAATTGGTTTTGTCAAGCACAACAGAGAACAGTAGGATGTTGCTGGATTTAAATAGTAATACCTCAGAGCATTCAAGTACAAATTACGCAGAGACGTGGCCTCTGTAGAGGAAGTAAAAATGCATCCAACTACCATAAAGTCACTAAAACTCAAAAGCCACTGGGCATTGCAGATATAATCCCTCGCCCCACAGCAATATGAGAACAATATTCTCATGGTTTGATAATTTGTGTATTATCTGCTATACAGTATCATTGTAGCCTATTGCGCAACCATCCCAGTGCATTGCAGTCAGGCAATCTACTGTATCCTCTTTCAATATTGATTTGACACATAAATGGAGATGCAATAGCCTACATTTGACCAGTGACCTGTTTGTCATTTTCAGTTATCTGTCAGGAAGCTGCAGGGTGCACAGAATGCAGACACTGTTAGTCCTCTGAGGGGTCACAGGCAGGCCGAATATATAGATATAAGGAAACAGATCGGCTTTTTGTTTGTTCGTCTGGTTTTTACAGTGAGTTGAGTTTAATCGCTGTATTTCACTGTTGTCTGGGTTTTTTTCTTTTTTGTTTTTTAAATTTACAGCACCATCAAAACAAAGTTTTAAGAGGAATTTTTTGCCGTTTAAACACATTCAGGGAGCTTTATCTTCTTCAGAGATAATGTTAATGGCATTTCTGGTTTGTGAGATAACACTTAGAGTGACAGATAGTAAGCAAAGTGGCAAAGTCATGAGTCAGATTCTCATCTATGAAGACAGCAGTCGGTGTAGCAGCATTACGGAGAACAAAAGGTTAGCTTAAGTGTGGGGAAAAGAATATTCAAACCACAGCTAGTTTGATACCATCAGTGTACACAGCTTCAGCGTTTTTGCATGTTGCTTATCCGGACCCCTCAAACATCAGCTTGTCTGCTGTTTGTACCTGATGTGAAGGTGCTCTCTTCCTCTAACTGAGTCACACTCGGCTGCAAACCACTTCTGCGAAAATCAGCGATCATGGTCCACTGAAGCCAGAAGGACAATGTCATATGGCAGCCCAATGCCTTCATATTGGACCCTTTCCAGACAGTTTGGCTGCACAATTCTTGTACATGAATATCACAGGCAGGACTCATCTTTCAAACACCTCTTTCATTGTGAACACAAATATTTCTGTCACTTTGTGTGTGACCAACCGAGTGCGGCAGCATGAAGATGTTCCAGAAGAGACTGTCTGAGAATATATGCTGTTATCCTCATGTTAAACAATATGGCATCTCCACCCTCTCCATGATGGCCGGCCTTTCCTCCTCTCTTTGACCATGGCAGCTGATGGCTGTTAACACTTTTACAGTTGCGCAACATGGCGTATGTACCAGTTCTTTTCCAGTTTAACTTGGCCTTTAGGGTGGACCACTTGTGTAAAGTGTCCATACAAGCATAGATTATCACTAAACAACAAACTCAGGCTCCCTATCTTTACACGCATGTTCCAGGAAATCTCCCTGTGCCTACATGAGATCTAAAGCACATGTGAATTCCTGCAGTTCTCTGCCTTTCGTTGTCTTTTATTTGAGCTGTACCTGCCCTGCTGTCCTCATGGAGGGTGCATTCAGTAAGTGATGTCCATGAACCATCGAAATGCGCTCGATTCCTGGTGTTGATCATCAAAAAACAGCAATTCAGAACATATGAGCGATGAAAAACGTCATGTTCTGACTCCAGCTGTGGAGGGACAAAGCAGGACGAGCAGAGCAGTGAATGAGTGGGACTGAAGGTGTCTGTCTGTGTGTGTGTGTGTGTGTGTGTGTGTGTGTGTGTGTGTGTGTGATAGCTTGCGGATACCAGTGGTGGCAGACATGCTGGGATGCCATGTGTGGGGGAGTGTGTTTGTGTGTGTGGCATGCTAGGGGAGGGAGAAGTGGGGTGTTACCAGGTCACCAAACAGCTGTCTGGGAGACAGAATGGCCGCAAGGAGTGCGCAACACACACACACACACACACACACACACACACACACACACACACACACACACACACAAAGGCAGGGAGAGAGAGAGGGTAACGCAACTACAAATATGAAAAGGACAGACAGCGAAACAGATGCTACAGTATCTAGCATCCCCAAACACGCACACACACACTCACACACACCACTGCAATGTACATATGGAAATCAATTAATTCCTTTATATTTCCTGATCTTTTTATCGAGAGCAGAATTCAATTGCTTCCTGTAGCTTTCCAGATGCAGTAATCTGATAAGAGAAATCAATTCCTCATTTCTGTCTCTCTCTCTCACACTCTCTCTCTCTCACACACACACACACACACACACACACACATACACACATCTATGCAAGTGCACATGACCAAGAACTTTCACTGAGCAAGCACACACATCTGAACATACACACACACACACACACACACACACACACACACACACTGCATATCCTGTAAGGGGACACTCGCTCTTATGTCAAGGGTCAACAGGGAAGGAAAGAGATTGACAGATATTTACATAGTTCAGTTGTCAGGAGTTCAAGGCGATAGAACATTTCTTGTTCTAATATCACCTGACATCACTTTCTGTCCCCTCCTGAGCATTTTAATTCCCTTAAAGTCGTCCCAAACAAGACATCCACTACCTGAGAAATAAGCATCCCGTTCTCTTCTACAGTAAATGATTGATAACACAAAAATAAAAAAAAGGATGTGTGCTCTTGGTTGACAAAAACGCCACATTTCAGAATGTTAAATTAACTTAATGTCCTCTTGAATTGATATACAACACTTTGGAAATGAACTCCTGAAATGGACTCTGAAAATAATCAGGTTCAGCTCCTCATTAGGAATCTCATTGCAATGTAATCATTGAAGTGAAACAACTGCTCTTATTCTTATTTTGTGTTGCATTCAGCAGTACAAGATGTCAGGTATTCAGCATCCACCCACACCCGTCTTTCTCTGAGCATTTCCAGACTAAGCACCTATAAGCCTCATTAGCTACCAATGGAATAATATGATGAGAGCAGAAATTACTCCGCTTTCCTAAGCGGCGTGACTTCTTCCTTGATTGTTACTGCGCCACTGGTTGCATCATGAAATACCACAAGTCTTGACCTTTCTCCTGCAGCCTGGCATAGTTTATTCCATGAACTCAAACAAAGCCGCTCCATGCCACCAAGCCCATGGTTTTGTTAAAAACATTTTTTAAAAAGCTGTGGTTTTCTGGTGGTTTAAGCATTATGTGAGGAAAATCTGCCGTGTTCTTTGTTGTCTTTCCGAAATCAGTGGAGTGTTTGGTTATGTGGTTAATGCACACAATATTATGCCCCAAGGATGGAATTTCATGTGGTCATGGACATGTTCCCACAGAAAGCGACTATTTTTGTCCCACCTTGGGATCACCCACCTTGTTCCCATAGAGGCAGTAGTGGTAAAGCAGCGGAGCTTCAGGAGAATTCCCCATCAGGTCGAGGAAGGTGCAGGTGCTGATCTGGAGTGCCAGCAGCTTGAAGCAAAGTCTCCAAGCAAAAACTAGCAAAATTAGTCATCTCACTGGTACAAGAAGGAGATGACACTTCACCCTCTGATACAGCAGCCAGCCACAACAGACATGAGTTATCCTCTACGCCAGAGGACACAGACAGTTACATTCATGGTCTCATGGTCAGCACGAACAATCAGAGTCGTGTCTCCATTCTTTCCTAAACCCAAGGACTGAAAAGCAAACGGCACATTAATAATTCATGTAATATATCATAACAATTTAATATTATGAAATGTAATGTAATGCCTTCTTGATTATATTTCCATACTTTTACCAAAGTAAAATTTTAAATGTAAGACTTTTACTTACACACTGTTTTCAAATTGTGATATTAGTACTTTTACTTACTTAATTAAAATATCTTAATACTTCTTCCACCACTGCATTCTTCCAGTTTTTAGCATTTCACTGCACCACTTCTTGTGAAACATCATACATTATTTTATTATTTTATTACTGCGGCTGAACAGACAAGCTACATGCAATATCGTAAAACATTAGAATTTAATTATCGCCAACAGGACAGGCAATATTTACAGTCCAACACCTTCTCATAGCTTTGTCCTGATGTGGACTGCATACCAAACATCCACATGGATGAAAAAGGCAGACAGCATTACATAATCATAACCATAATGAAATAGCTGCAATGACTACAATCATGATTTACTGAGGGAGCCTTTAAGCCAAGCGTCTTTATGAGCAGGTCGGTGGCTACTCAAGCTATTTCTCTCTTTATGTTGGGAACCGATCGCTCTGACCTTAGCAAAAATGTTATGCAATAAGGGATCAATCTGAGTGATGGCCCAGTAAAATATTTTAGCTTGTCGTTTCACTCTATTTGACTCTTGGCTGTAACAAAACAAGGTTCCTGGTTAGTTTCGTCTCAGAGGGTTGTTCTGGAGAAACGTCCTTGTCTGAAGCCTCGGAGCCTGCATAATATTTTGATCTCTGCAACCCCGCTGTTTAAAACTATTCATCGCATCTGCTGATTGTGAGTCTTCATTCAAAGCACCTTTCCGCATGAGTGGAGGTGAGGACTCTTTGAAGGTGGGATACAGTCGCCAGCAGAACCTGTGCTGAATAGTGATGTGTTAATTAAAATCAGGGTCTTAAGTAATTCAAGTCAGAAGTCCAAACCAGAATTTGGTGCAACAAAAATCACCTGAAGCTCAATGTCAGCACAGCCAATGAGCTTTTCACGGACTACAATGCTTCAAACATGGATGCTGCTGCAAAAAAGCTACAACCTGTAAAACGTAGATGCTTGACACACATGTTCGACCCGGCAGCACAGGAGATCTATGCAATTAGCATAGTTTAAAGGTGGAGACCAATTCAGTATCTGACCAAATGTTAGGGTGCTGAATAATGGCAAGAAAAGTGTTTCTGCAAAACATTATGATGTCACAGTGACCTTTGACCATTTGGACAGAAAATCTTGTCACTTCATTGTTTTATCTTATGAGACATTTGTGCGAAGTTTTGTCAGAATTATGGTATGAATTCTCGAGTTATGGCCAGACACGTGTTGTGTGCGGTCACAGGGAGCTTTGACCTTCAACAGTCAGTTCATCCTTGAGTCCAAGTGAAGGTCGGTGCCAAATTTGAAGAAATTCCCTCAAGACGTTCCCGAGATATCGCGTTCACCAGAATGGGACGGACAGACAACCTGTGAACATAATGCCTCCAACGCCTCCACAGCTGTTGTTGGCACAGAGGCTTGAAAATGTATTTCTGCAGTACTCATACCCAGACTCAGTTTGAAACAAACCAGTTTTACTTCGATAGTACTCAAAATGTACCTCAGTATCAGAAATAAAACATATCATCTACCCGTCCAATGTTGGGACATTTCCAGTCTTCCAAATGTTGGTTGCCTCTCATGGACCAAGAATCCCACAGTAGAATATTGTCTTGTTTCACTGATCCTTGTTTTCTTTTCACTTACCTCCCTTCAAGGGGACGTCAGAGGTCAAACATCGGCTGTGCAGCACCTCCCCAGGGGCTGCTAGGACTCAGTGTCTTGCTCAAGGACACTTCAGTAGAATAGTTGTTCACTGTTAAACGGGGATTTATACCCAGCTTTCCCAGCTGAGGCTCACTGCCCTGCTGCCATTTCTCGATGCCAAGTGTCTTTTATAGCTTTATAAATCCCCTCCCAACAGACAAAGCTGTCATATCACCGCCTGACAAAGCTGCTTCATTCTGCATCTAAGCAGGTGCTGAAGGAGGGAACTTTTTGAAGAGTGGTATGACCAGTCTTGTGGTGCATTTTGCTGAGCGGCCAAATGTGGATATCCAATTAAAAGCTGATAGTGGGCGTTTCATGGCACCCTAAAGATGGAAAACATGGCAGGGCTGATAGCAGACTGCCACCAGGTGACTGACTTGTTTGAATAGTGGATGAGCGAAGCGACATATGGAGAGGGATGTGAGGATGTGAGTTTTAGACCTCGCTTCAGACAGGAAGCCAAAGAGAGATGTTTCTTTCTGGTGGCAGGCAGTCGGTCTTTGAATGCAGCTTTGACCGGCTAATTTCAATCATGGGAGCTGCAGAGCTGCATTCAAACATATAATCTGTCTGTTAACACATCAAGAGGCAGTGCTGCCTGAAAGGAACCAGAAGCCAAAGACTGATTTGATTACAAATGAGCGATAAAATTAAAACTGAATTTGCAACAGTAAATCCATCAACTAGACAGAGGCTTAAATAAATATTGGCATCTTAAGAGAAAAGCTATTAGCAGGCACTGTGGCTCGGAGGAGGAGGGGTGAGAGGCTTTTATTTTTTTTATGAATCTGTCATCTTGACCTTTACTTCTCACAGGAACATATTACAACTGACATTGCTTCACTGGCAAACACACACGCATTCTGACACACACACACACACAAAGCACTTCAGCAGGAGAGGTTACAGTCACATTTTGCACTGAGCAGCACCATCCAGTGTTGCGTTGAATGAACATACTGTAGCTGTCCTGAGGAGAGATGGTGCATCAAGACCATGTGAGCTGAGCGCCTGAAAATGTAGTTCGCAGTGTTCAGGGCTGGAGCTGCTCATCTCCGTCAAACCGCTTATGTTACAGATGCATTACTTATTTTTTGATTTTGATTTTGGTTGGCTCAAGTAATCCCATTACACTGGGAACTAAAGGGAGAAGAAGAAGAGACCCGATTGGGTCAAATATACTCCATAGAGAGGCATTAAATCTTTTAAGCTGCAAATGAGGTTGCCCTTGACGTCATACTTGGTGTCTGATATAAACTGATGTACTGCACATGCTACACGGGGCTTTCACCAACTCTCTGACTCCTGTTTTGACGATAATCAAACATCGCCACCTAGTGGTTGTGATACATGCCTACAGAGGCAAGACGAGGCTATTTGTGTAGCAGTTTCTAAGAGCAAGACACCTGAAAGTGCTTTACATAAGACGATAAGGTATTCAGAAAAGAGGTAAAAGAATGCCACCTTTCACTTCTCCTTCACCATATTTTAGAGAAATATTGTACATTAATGCCACAGTAATTATTTGATAGGTTTAGTTACTAGTTATTTTACCAATGAAGATTTTACACACAAAACATGTGAAGAACATAAATATAAAGTAGGTTGCTTACTGTATCTAACAACATATAGAAGACCTGAAACGATGAACTGATCACTTTATTAACAGAAAATTGTCATTTTTCATGTAAAAACATTTAATTCTCAACCTTCTCAAACGATGATTTTTATTGTAATTATTTAACATTTTTTAATTGATTCTAAATAATTTTGACAATTGGACTATTTAATGATTCATTTTTAGGAATTTTTACGTAACAAAATATCCACCTCAGCCAAATACATCAGTGAAATCCTGGTCTTAAATTAGTTACTAAGAATATGATTCATATGTCACAATTTTTCTGCAAGGAGTACTTTTACGTGAATTTTCTTGAATGTACTGATATACCTTCATTTAAGTAACATTTTTGATGCAGGACTTTTACCTGTAACAGAGTATTTTCCCTTAAGTGAAGGACCTGAGTGCTTCCTCCACCATTGGTTGTGCATACTCTAAAAACATCACACAGGTGCCACAAATCGGTGATTTGTTCATTCTTAACAGGGGGGATGGCCCAGTGGCAGCACACCTATACTCCCACACCACCAAAGCAACACACACCCACCCTTGCACTCCTCCCAAAAGAGACTGTTTCATGCTACAGGCAGCTGAGTGTCTCTATGATCCCCTCACACTTCCACAACTACATGTTATTACTTGTCACTTTGATCACGAAGGTGCCACTACTCAACATACAGGCTACAATATAGTACAGATTATAGATTAGAGAATGTTATAGATCATAGATGAAACTGACAGAAGGGCAGGACTGAGAGGAAAAGCTGGAATTATTTATCAATACAAAGCACAGTGAGGCTGCTGGTGTTTCAGAGCCATAGATTCTAACCTGCACACACCTCAGTCAGATCAGGGATCAGTGAGTCAGGCAGACTGGACAACATATTCAACTGATGAACCCCTCTGATTTTTGTTTGTGTAGATTTGAGTGTGACAGTTAAGGATCGCAAAATTGTCAGCGCTCTCCGGTGGTCAATCCAGGTAATGGCATCCACATTTCTAAGCTTATTAAAACACATAATCGGCATTTCTGTACCATCAGCCAACATATCCACCAATGCTGATATGTGGAAGATGATGCGTGGATATATGGCCTTTGACAATTTATGGGTCAAGCTCTGGTACAAACAGTAAGAATGAATCATTAATGAGTAAATCAGGGCCACCAACATAAGAAACGAAGCAGACAACTCGTCAGGAATAAAAAAATCTTGTATTTTTTAATTGACAGGGAAACATCCTTCAGGACAACGGTTGGTCATCACACAATAATCAGCAACGGTACAATGTAGAGAGTCCGACTGTGTGTCGAGCCTTAAAACGCCTCCCCCGTCCCCTCCCTTCTCCCTCTGTTACAGGGAATAATGGAGGGCTTATTATTGCAGACACGTTGGCTCTCTTCTGACAGACAGAACACACCTCCTCCCCTCCTTGTAAGGCTTGGGGGGTTTGGGGGTGGGGGTGCCTGGGCCAATCACTGAAGGGTTGTAAAAAAGAAAGAAAGAAAGAAAGAAATAAAGAAAGAAAACACAAGGCTTCTGATTCATCGAAGTCAAGTTCTATCACAGTTTGAACTCTCTGGAGTCTGGCTGTTGTGGCGACACGTGATCAGCTTCAGAGTGAGGCCGGACCAGCTCAGTGCCAAACCAGAAAACACAACTTATTACTATCTTTATCTGTCCGCACAGAGCATCAGGGCTGAGGCTACTCCTACATAAAATATACATCAGTTAATTAGTTTCACCAATACCAGAGTTCTACCATGTTTAGAGTATCAGGAGGAAAAGTGAAAAAAGGTTCACCTCAACATTAAATAACGCTGGTTCTGAACAAAATAGAACCAAGTGGGTTTCCATTTCTCTCTATAGAAAACTGTATAAAGAGGAGCTCAGTCCTCATACAGTAAATAACCACCCAGTATTGCATTGGACAACAAAGAATTGGGTCATTTAATCAGTATTTTATCAGATACCAATTAATCAGAGCCCAGTGCAATTAGGTAGTCAATCTACAAATGGAAACATCTGAAAATGCAAATATCAAAATCTCTAAAACATCCAGATGATTCTTTCCCAAAAGACTTTTTTTTCTTAAATCAGAACATGCAATAGTCAAAACTGTTTCCTCAAAAACAGGATTTAAATACTGAGATCCAAAGATCTGTAAATCGTAAGAACAATTATGCAGTCACTCTACCAAACTGTGTCGATTAATATGGCAATATGCTGTAGATCGGGGGTTGTCTGCACTGAGTCAAATAAGAGTGAGACAGAAAGAGGCTGTCGTCAGACAACTTAAAACCTCCCATTGCTGACAATCTGTGCAGGAAGAGGACATGAAACAGGACAAAGCAGTTGCACATTAACAGTGTGTTTAAGCTCATAGTGTATCAAAATGATTCTAAACCAGGGGACAACCGACTGTGCCATGTACAGGAGGGAGGACACCATCCAACTACAACATCAGATGTGCTTCTGTGTGTCAGAACTGGAAGAAGAGTGCGATCAAAAGATGAACAAACTGACCGCTGCGGTCATCAGCAGCAGCATTTCCAAACTGTGATTTCATTGTCCAAGAGCTTTTCACTCCTTCACTTTCAATCAAGATGAAAACCTTCAGTGAACTTTGTTATTTTTGCCTCATTATCACATGGACTCACAGCAGCAGCGCTGTGCTGCTGAGTGTGGCTCTATCCAATCACAGGGCTGCGCTGTAGTACACAAAGGTCACAGGTGGCGAGATGAAGCTAACACAGAAAAGCTTCTTTCTTTTCTCATGTTTTATCTCACAGTTTTGCCCCATACATTGCATCCTGATTGGGAGATGTAAAGCTGATGAGTGTTGAAGGAGAATTTTAATCTGATGATAATCTATGATAATCTGAACCTCCTCCTTTTCATCATTGACCTCACGTTTAAAAGGGTTCCTGCAGGTATCGCCACTCTCTTACCACCTTTTAATGTTGGTTTTAGCCTGGACTAAGACCAATTTTTGTATACATAAAGATTGATATTATTTAATGCCCACATATTAATAAAATTCAAATCTTTACTTGTTGCTGAACTGGTTTAATACTATTTCAGAGTTTCATCGACCTCTAGAGACCCTTTGTCACCCAGTCAGTCATAAATACTCTGGATTTGGTTGGCAACATCTATCAAGACAGATAGAATTTTCCATTGTACAAGGATAAGGAATCCTGGGCCCGTGGTGATTATGGTGCAGCATCAAAGCACTTTGGTTTTCACTCATTTTACTGAGGAAAAACATAAAGACCTGCGTTTAAAAGGGGTTGCTAAGAAGCATGCTTCTTGTGTACTTGTGCCAAACCAGAAATCGCACAGAATAGAATATAACACACATTGTGCTGTGTTGGAATAAAGGTATGGCTTGGTAGGAAAACATTCAGCCACCGGGAGGAAAATAGGAGTTGCATGATTCTGTGGATAAACATTGTATGTGTGTCTTTGAAATAAAAATTGAGGGGTGGTTAATGGGTTATTGAGTCCTCAGCAGAGATGCACGTCACTCTTCTGCTTACAGTAACACCATCAGCAGGTGGGCACGAGCTTTTAGAGAAATCTACACTACCTAAGTCTCAACCACACCCATGCCACCACACACAGGGGGGCAAGTACCTAAAGGAGCATGAACACTAGAGATAGAAATACTCTCAATCATCGTATAAAAATGGGCTTATATCATATAGTATAGTAATTCTACAGTATGTACGAACACAAGAATGTGGTTGTTTTATGTAGTGTAGATGTTACTATATTTTTCACAAGTATATATTATTATTGCACTCTGGCTACACATATTTAGTAAGTTAGTTAGTTTGGTTGTCTTTAGATGTACAGAACACTAAGTGGTGTCAGAGCTGATCCAGCTTGAAAACCGCTGCAGAAGAGGGGCTCAGTGATGGCAGATCATAGCTTTTTGTCACAAGGCTAATGCTCAATTTTGCTCACCTTGTATATTTTCCCATAACAAGCAGCCCATGGAGACAGTTAGCTGCTTGGATGTTGGTATGTGATCATTTATCTGGACAAATGAATAAATTGAGGCACAGTAGTTTTTGTCTGTGTTGCATATAATTTTGTATATCTTAACTCCCTAAAAGGGCAAAATCCATATAAAAGCCACATTTAGATTTGAGTTTGTGGAGAGACAGCGGACGTGTTCAGCCAGTAGTCTCAACAGGTTTCCCACAAAATCACAAACTGCACTCCCTGTGAGGACGTGAGTGTGAAAAGTGCTTAAAAACACCTTAAAATGAATTTGGCTCGCATCACTGAGCCCACTTCTTAAGACTGTTCTATAGACATCAAATACATAGAAATCTGAGACAAAGCTACAGAAACACATCACACCCCTGTTCACGTCTTTCTCTTTTCCAAAATAGAAAAATAAAATCCCACTCCTCAACCATGCTAGCCTGTTCAAAGGAGGATGGATCTCCTTTGCTGCTTTCTCTCTCTCTCTCTCTCTCTCCCCGTTTTGAAAAGAAACATACATTCACAAGAGGACAACGGAGGAAAAAACAAGCGACTTGAAATTCAAACTTGTGTGCAAAAAACATTTTAGATCTCTATAAAAATATGTGCATATGGATAGAGCTATTTTTAATCTCACCAAAAACAGCATTTTCCTTTATTTACACTGCACAGATACACAGATAAACATACACTACAGCTCTGCCCTGCTCCCCCTCTCTCTGTCGCTGCAGGCGTAAGAATAACATGGCCGACTTCCATGACAACAGATTTGACAGTACTCGCACACGAGAAAACACAGACACGCGCACTCACACGCACACTTCTGCTCCGATCAATGTGATCGAGGAGCAGAGGAGGGGCAAGCAGAACTTCTGTAGAAAACCTGAAGTTGCATATCCCACAATTCCCCCCACGCTCGCATTTCACAAACCACTTCCTGTGAAGGTCAGAGGTTATCAGCCAGACGCTGCTTCCTGATTGGCTCACGTGGGTGGGGACAGTGTGTCAAAAAAAACTTTGGCTACGGAGTTAGGTGGCTTTAGTCCTGGTGTGTTATCAGTGTACGTCCTAAACACACCATGTACAGTGGGTTCTATTTGACTGGTACAGCCCCAGTGGATCTGCTGTCCTTCAAGCTGGGTTTAGGGAAATGGATCCATTGTCTGTTATTCTAGGACGGGACTGTACCAGCATCTCTCTGGAAAGAAGAATTAATGTCTTTTCAATATTCATTCTAACAAAACCAAAAACAAAAAATCCCTCTCCCAGTAAACTTCTTTCTCTCACTTTCTCCCCAGCACCAATCTCTGCTGAGGTCAGCCGAGGCCCCTCTACTCCAACTTAGAGCTTTTGGACCAATGAATTCACATCCTGAAGGCAACGCTCGATGTTCATTGGGCGGTCCTCCGATTCTTTGCATTGAATCCCGCACCGCTTCCCAGTCTGCTGTCGAAAGGGGAAGAGCAGGTGGCTGTGTCAGCGTCTGATAGGCCAGCTGACAGGCCACTCATGTATCTGGACTGTGGTTGGTCGAGAGTGAACTGGGGGAGGGGGATGTAGTCCCCTGTGAGAGGGGAGCGCCTTGCTGATGGGGAGAAGGAGTGTGTCTGTGAGAAAGGCCTTGTGTTTGGGAGAAGAGGTGCATGAGGCTGGATAAAGATATTCGGGCTGATCGGGATGTGAGGGTGCACAGGTGTGGATGGATGTGGAGGAGTGTATGTTGGAGCATGTGTCGGTGTGGATGCCCGGGAGGGCGTCAGCGTGTGTGTCGGTGAGTGTGCTTGCAGCGGTGCGTGGACAGGTGTGAGCATCTGCGCGCACATCTGTGGCTCCGCCGAGATGTCTTGCGTGTTTGACTGTGTGTGCGGGGTCAAGTCATAGGACGGTGTCCTGCGTCTCAGCATCATGCTGCAGTCAGCCAGTTTTGGGGGTGAGGCAACTTGGGGGTGCTCCCTCTCTGAGGGCGGGTGGATGGATATGCAAGGAGGACTCATCTTCTTCTTCCTGTGGCCGCCGCCGACTGACTGCACCCTCACAGGAAATGCCTGACCACTCTTTTCCGACCAGTGGGCGTCACGTGTGAAGTGTTGGTCGTCGCTGGAGATGACAGCCTGTGGGAGGCAGACCTCGATGGAGTGGCGCCGCTGGTCGTCGGGGTAACCAGCAGACAGTGACGACGGCTCGTCCAGGAAGCCCTGTTTGTCATTGCTGAGGCCCTTCCTAAAGTCATGGTCTTTCAATCCTGACCCGAGCAGACTGAGAGCGCTCCTGGAGGAGGAAGGCGGTAGCGGGGGAAGAGGAGGGGAGGCGGTGGAGTAGGAATCGATAGAATGTGGGAGGGTGTACGGGGAGAGGGAGTGACTGCGGCCGGCCTTCCCTCTGATCTCCTGCCCTCCCGCCTCCTCGTCTCTCCACCTGTGGCGGGCTGAGGTGGTGATGTGATACACCTCCTCATCTGCGGGGTCGCAGAAGGAGGCGGCAGAGGGCGGTCTAGGTCTCCGTAGGCTGGGAGGGCGCAGGGGGAGACGGGGGGAGGG